>JAAXYX010001023.1:0-27458 GCA_036851915.1 Ptenothrix huangshanensis
TCGGAATTCGTCAACTACGTGATGCTGCCGGAGACTGCGATTCGTGTGTACGCCATCGTCAACGACACGGAATATCATTTGGCGGAGCAAGAGATGATTCACGGTGCCACTTGCGTGTCCAACTACTGACCTCGTCGTTTGCGGATTGAATGCGTATTCCTCAGTCGCTTCGGGTTTACGTCCTTTACTTTCAATCCGAACTTGTGCTCTGGTGCTTTCAGGTGGCAGTGGCAGTTTTTCCTTCCTTCCTTTCCATTGCGAGGCTATGCTCTGGATTAAAAGGAGCCTTGGCACCGTTTGCTCTCACCATCCGTGTCATTTGTTCGTCGCTTTCGTCCGTCGTTCCAAAGTTCTAAACAGTGTCATGTTTATTTTGCACATGTGATAAATGGAATTTAATTATGATTCTCTCCGCAATTCATTTTTCTACAGAAGTTAGTGCTTTAATATGCTTCAGGAATTCACCACCTTGTTCAGTGAGTTTCTTAGTTAACTGACTTTGTGGTGAGATTCATAGAACTCAGCGTCTTTTTTATACAAGCAAAGCAATATCGTGAAATCGTGATCGCGAGCATGTCAATGTCAAACCACTTATACATAGTTAATAGTAATGTAATTACTGTCTTATCTTCGGTGTGAATTTGAATTAATTATAATTAGTTATAGTTATGATTATTATTTTGAATCACTTTAACCGTTTTTATTCATTTACTGGGTTTTTTCTACCGGGTTCTAAAAATAGTTTTGCATGCATTATTTTACTGTTAGATAGTTAAAAAAGTGTTTTGTATTGAAGATGTACATTGTTGTTGATATTCTTCTTGTGATTGTTTATACTGGTGTAAACTAATTATAGCATTTAGTTCATTACTAGCAATTAATTTTTTTCTCGACATGCATATCATATTATATGCAGTCCCGTGTTACTTGTTCATGTCTGTCCTAAGTACACCTTTCCTGTAATTAGCCTACCTAGGTATATATATGCCTTTGTGTATCTACGATGAAATAATTGCGCTGTTCACAATTCGATCGAGAAAAAGGAAATAACGTTTTGTTCAAAGAACTGCAATAATACATAGTATTTTTAACAATTATCAATTAAGACTATTCATATTTTAAGCAAGTTAATGCCGCTAATAATAATAATGATAATGTTAGTGAGTTAGATCACATTTGACAAGCGATAAAGCCATGATTACAAATTAATTACCCATGAGCTGTGATGAGCACTGGATTGGTCACCTGAAGAAGAAATTAATTTAAATCGAAATTAAAACAAAAACATCACATTCACACAGCATCAGGAACTGCCAGCCATAACTTATTCCGATCTGGCTACGAAACAAGGGAGGAAAAGTGTGACCAATGCCGTGTGGATAATTAATACTTACAACCTGCAATTCATAAACAACTACCAAGTAAATGAGCAACTAGTAATAGATTATTAGGAATATTATTATTCTGCTACTCCACTATGTAGATTTATCAACTATAGATAGAGATTCGATCAAGCTAGGAATTAAGAAGAAGAATCAAGATGAGAATTGTCGTTAATTAACTGTAATTACAAAATTAGCGCTGTACATAACTATATAAAATAATAACATTTAAATATTTGTTATTAATAATGAACTATTGTAACAAAAGAATATTAGAATTACAAAAGGTGAACGGTGAAAGCTTTGGCCAATAATTTGCATACAAATTAATCGCTATTTAATTAATTGCGACATCACAATTGTAATTTTACATCACATTTCTCAAACTCTTAAACATTTTTACCGAGGTTGGTAGACCAAAGTTAATTAGAATTTACTCTATTTATGGTATGAGAGGGTAATGTAATAGTTGTGTAATTAATCTGCTTAAAATCTAAACTGTTATTGTAATTTTATCAAGTTTACTCAGCAGAAAACTTTAGTGCAAAGGAATCTGATGAAATATCAAGCAAAATAGGAGGGAGGATTTATTAATTTTATCGTAATAATTATTTTATGGAATAGATCATTATTATTATTATTAATAATATTAGTATATTATAGTGTTTTATAAAAAATCGAAAATTGTAATGATCAAGAATCAAGATTATACATATGAGCAAGAATGAGGTAACTCGACTACCTTCAACCTTGATGAGCCACTTTGTCCTCGAAAACTTCTTGTCGACATTTATTTCTTTTTGGAATGCTTACTTAAGAATAATAATGGTGAATAAAAGAATATTTTAATCAGATTAAACATTAAATGTGGGAAATTCAAGGTTTTTTGTTATTAGAGAAAGTTTTAAGGCTCATTTCCACTTCACTTTACCAAATTACCAACCAAGTAAAAGTTTTACTACTTTATGGCCATGGTTACGTAATTTTTTACTGGACAACAAAGTTGTACTTTCACTTTAACTTCACTTTAGCTAAAGTGCTTTAGTGAAGTGGAAATGAACCTTTATTCAGCCATACGGTAGGACAGGACAGTAAGTCAAAAACAACAACTGTAGAGACGAGTCGAGAATGACCTTGCTGAATTAATTGTATAGTGATCAAGTAGTGAAACTCCATTTTTGAAAATCAAACAACCAACCGCCGAAAAAATCATGCCAATTGTTTGCAGTTGATTGTTTAAAGTTCAAAAAAGGTATCGTGGAGGACCTTAATTTTTAAAATGTGAGATTTCGAATTCAAGAACTTTATCAGAACAAAATTAAAATTAACAGCGATTTGAGCGATTATTATGCTGCTCGCATTATTACTACTGCCATTAACTCTAATATCAGGTTTAATAAGTTATTTTTTTTGCAAAAAATGCTTGCCTTTTGTTTTGTCTTCCTGCCTTATCCTCTCAATTCTTGTCCTGGTTTTGAGCTTTATACTTTACAAACTTGAAATCGAAGGTTTGATTCGATTAAATATGAGATTGGGGTTTGAATGGAATTGAATTCTCAACTGCAATTAGTAATGGTCCCTTAATTACGGAGTGGTAGACTTGATTTTCATGGCTGACGATAAGAATCCGAGGAAATCGTCGGGTTCGACGGGAACGAGAGGGAAGCGTAAGCATGTGCACCGTCATATTCACCATCAACGCGGGAGCCAGGAAGCCGGGAGTAATAAGACACAAATATTTCCTAATGACATAAATTTCAAGATTGTTTTAACCAGTCTTGCACTAACTAGTAGAAATAATATTATAAGATGAAATGGGGAAAAAATTAAGCAGTGTAATGAAATTCGATGCAGTAATTGCAGCGATTATACGCTCTCAGAAAATCAATTTTAAATATTGTCTCGTTTGTAAATGTGCGATTCTGATTTTGTTTTATATTTTTTAAAAATGATTATTTATTTGCAATTTTATTCATTGTTCGTTATACTTATATTACTTTCAGTAAAAAAAATAATGATTAACTAACTAATTGCAGAAAAAAGAACAATAACAAAAACTCGTTTGCTTGTTAAAAAAACGTTTTAACCAAGCGTCACCTGCTGGACGCAGCACTTTTAACCATTCCATTTTAATCGAGGAAATCATCTCGAGATTATTGGTGAAATAAATTGTCTTTTGATAATTGATTCCATAGAGGTGTCAAAAGATGAGGGAGGTCTACCGGATGAAACCAAGGACGAAGCCAAAGCCAAAGTCAATGTGGACGACAATGACAAGAAGGAGCCACCGCTCGATAAACCCCATGTCCACAAGCACAAACACAAACACCACGAGCATTCACCGAAAACATCGAAGGACCTTGAACCCTCGCCAACAGCAACACCGGCAGGGAAACCCGCACGACCGGATCCCCCAATTCAAATGCTATTACTCTCGAAAGGTGACCGGGCGATAACTGTCGGTAAGCAAACTCCACGAAACACAAAGGGAAGCGGAGGAAGTCCTCGATTATTGGGCAAGGATGATCAGCGAAAAGAAAAGCCGAATCTACCGCAATCGCCACCGATGAACACTCCTGCAAAACTTTCTTCAGATGACCCCGCAGGTCGGGCACCGGCTCCTTTCAGTAACGATTTGGAAGCGGGGAAGGACAAGAAAAAGTCACTGGAAAACGAAGTGGATACTGGACAAAAGACCCAACCACGGCATGAGGATGAAGATACCCCAGATCCTTTCGCTCACCCGGGTTCTTATTGTGCTCGTAAGTACAATTTGTGAACATTGACATGATTTTTTTTTTAGTGCAATGAACCAGTGTTGGTGTAAATGCTATTGGTTTTCTCCCCCCCCCCAAAGTTACCTACGAAGTTCTACCTCACAAGAAAGGCCACAAAAAGAAACACAAACGTATTCATCGGATCACCGGGGAGCAACGAATAAATAACACAAGTGAAGAAACATTTCACAAATTGAAGCAGAAAAGGAAGCCGCGTCTCGAAAAACTTTTGCAAATGATAGATTCCCTGGAGAAACCATCCGAAGAAAAGAAGGTACTGGAGAATTTGGTCGAGTACGGGATTCCGGAACAGAAGGCACTTCTCGATTTCAATCTGATGGGCGACAGTCATCGTCACGAATTCGGTCACTTTATCAAACTTATGTATAGCCCAGCACTCAGAACCATTCTGCCCTTCAACTGTGCTAATGTCTATCTTCCCATCGCCGAATCTTCTCCTTCCGTTGAAGCTGTAAGATATAAGGGGTACGTACTTAGACATTTCTTTACAAGTAAGATGGGCAATCCTTTTTTATCGATACTAGAACCATTATGTAATTACTCATTCATTAGGTAATTTATTCTGATTACCTTCTTTCGGTTTGATTTGGTTTCCAGCGTTCGCATGAAAGCTGATGAATTTGCTCAAGTCGAAGCGCTGAAAGCAGGTCCTTGTCCTTGATTAATTACTACAGTATTCCTTTGGGATACTTTATTGGTAAAAATCGTGTTAATTAAAATCAATATCTCAGAAAAGAGACACAAGCTTCTGGATCAAGTGGAACCGGTATCGGTGAATGAAGAGCACTTTAAATTCCTGCGAGATCTTGCTGTTCAACAAATGTCCAGCCTTCCCCTCACACTCATGCACGACATCCTTTACGAACAGATCCAAGTGGTCGAGAAATATTGTGAATGTTAGTGTTAATTATACTGCAATAGGTAATCAAGAATTACTAATTCGTAATAGTCGTAATTATTATTTGACCTTCCACTTTCACTTCCTTCCAGCCTACAGTAAGAAACTAGGCTCAACAAATCAAAGCACAACAGTGGCAGTGAGTCACTACAATCTGATGAAGAAGCACCTGGAAGCATTTCAATTCATGGGCCTCCGTCCGATGCCCACATTGTGTCTAACAGGCAACATTGAGCATCCACCCCAGCAAGAAAATCAATTCGTGACTTCATCCTCCTCCTCTTCCTCCGAAGGTTTGGACGAACTGGAAACGTTTTTGAAACGTGGAGAGGGCAACAAGACCATGGAGGAGATGGAGGCGACAGAAATTCAAAGGCAGGATGAATTGATTCTTCAAATGGATCCGGATAAAAAGACAGCGGCCAACATAGGTCTGCCAGATGTCTTCATAGGTGATAAATTAATAAATACTGTGAGTAGGGCCAAAAATTTCGAAACGTTGGACAAGGAAATTAAGGGCAAGAAGGGAGTTAGTCCTCGCAATTTGACCAAGAAAAGTTAATGACAGTGGCATCATTTTGATTTTGAATTATAAAGGTACTGTTAGGAATCATAAATATTGTGATTTTGAAATAAAGTTATAATAATACAATCATCTTACCTACATACTAGTGATTTATTACTATGTAGTAATTATTTGTTGTTTAGCTTTAGCATGAAAAACGGTAATTAGTACAATGTCAATTAAATTACGAATATTGTACCACAGCCAGATACATACTTCATTCATTACACAGCATAGGTAAAATTATTACAAAGTTCAATATACTAATTCACAATATCCGATAAAATTTCAAATCTAAACTTCCATTCCATTTTCCTACTATCGCATCACGTCATTCTCTTTCAATTAATTAAATAGGAATTGAATAACGAATCAAAACCATAGGCAGCACAGAGAATTAAAACTTAGGATGGCGATAATAATTACCTACCATTAAATAATAGCTTTGCTCTCATCAAAATCATGTCATACCGTTCAATTTGATCGTAACTATTATGTACCATACTATTATGATTACAGCTACATAATTTTAAATATTGCTAGCATTAGATTCGTCTTAGCTATTTTGTTGTAATTAACCAAATTATCCTATCCTATCCTATTTTACTATCAGAAGAAAGCTATAAATTATTCTTATATGATTATAGCTGGCAGAAAGGGTCATTACAACAAATTGCGAGCTAGAGAAAAATGTGTGCAACGAATTCAAACGAATCTTCAGCTACTCTTAACTTCTAATTATAATAATTATAGTAAAGCATCAATCAGTTCTTACAAAGTCCATTGGCAACCAATCAAAGAATTATAAGTAGTTAAGAACTAGCTAACCGAAATTACATCTATGTATTAACATACAAACATACAATAATTCCGATAGAAACTTACTCCACAACTCGTGCACTTTTACCTACATTAACATACGTAATTAATGAATTGGTAATTAGGTAGTTATGATAATGATGACGATTGAAAATTTGAACGCTTCGCAACGTCATGGTCAAGGTCAAGGTCAGCTTCTAGGTCGACGTCAACATCAACTATGAAATCGACTTGGACTTGGATCTTGACTCATCTCCTTGCACTCGACACGAATCCTTTTCTTATTATCAGTATTATTTTATTATTGTATTGAATCCGGTTATCCATTCTTTTAATTAATTCGGACAAAATTGATTCAGGGCCGTTTTTACTCTACAAAAAATAGATGAAGAAATCATATTAAAATTTAGAAGTGAAAGTTTGTTCACCCACATAAACATTATTGATCGAATAATAATCTCCATACCTATCAAATAAAGCAGAATCGGCAGATGTTATGAGTTGATGCAGTAGTTTTTGAACTCCCTAAAACCAGCGTTAACAAAAAGAAAAACATTAACCATTTAAAATGATAATGAAACTAGAGGATGTAAAAACAAATTACTACTAATTAACTACTACATACCATTTCCTTGAGCTTGGCTTGCCGATCGGTGGACCCTTCCTCGTTCTTCCAGGCTAGATGGGACACACACATGACAGCAGCTGTTACCAACTTATGGTTGCTGTGGGCCAAGTAACTAGTAATTTTCTTGAGTACATCTTCATTCGTCATAATAAACTCTTTGGCCGTGACTCCGTCGGAGATGTTGGACAGCATGCAAAGTGCTTGCTCCTTCACATCCGGCTCGTGATCTCCTTCCAGAATTAAAATTGTTGCCTACAATATAAACACATGATGAAGCAACCTTTTTAAAAGTAATCACAAACTCATCAACTTTAGTCATCATTGTGTTGTTATTGGGAAAAAAGCAAAGGATTAATTCTCTTTGGCTACCTTCATGTGATCCTTACCTACAGTCATGTCATAGAATCGAGCATGGAAACTGAATTTTGAATATTTGAATATTTCGCGTCCAATACTTGCTTTCGCTCACACTTTATTCACTCTAAGTCTACTACACACTACAGTTTATTACACCTCAGCAGTTTATACTGCACGATCACGAATACCCCTATATAATTTCTGCACGCTTGGTTTAGGAACTTTTAATTAGTTTCATATTTCACTCGAGCATTTTGGCAAGTGTTATTAATATGTACATTGACCCCCACATATGATACTGACATTGACCTCTACTACATAACTGATTGATAAACGTGATGATACGAACACAGCATGGGCACAAATAATCACAACCAACAATTACAGACAAGTGATTAGATTAACTAATTATCAATAGTCAAACTCAGACAACCACACAGACGAGCTCACAATACAATTGCTCCTATCACTTTCAATTCTAAACAGACATTGTTAATGCAATTACTTGCATAAATAAAGTTGCTTTCAATTCACACGATTACTCTTGCTATCTACACAATACACTGTGAACTGACTCTGCCAATGAACTACATATAAATAATTAGTCTTTTATCTCTCTCTATAAGCAACCCAACTAGAATTAGATACATTAATGAAATAATTATTAAAGTAGAGTATTAATTCTATTTTGCAGAGTGAACTACTGTCCATACATTGTTCAAGAATATTCAAGATAATTTCCTTAGTTAAAACTAATTGAGCTGGAACGCAATAATTTATTACAGTATTAACTACCTACAATTGCTTAGATTTTGAACAGGAAGGCAATGAATCGTCGTCCACATCTGGGCAATTTGGATTTGAACCACCATAAAAACACGTAAAAGCTGAAAATGCCTACCTGCATGATTTGTTTGCCATACAATCCCATAATATGATCGATATGAGGAGCACTAATCAGATTTCGTAGCAGTCCCAGCGTTTTCATTACAACTGACGTCTTGTTATCTGACAAAAGTCGGAAAATCTGATCCGTTCCCAATGCACTCAGAATTTGCGATTTCACTCGTTGGTCCGCTTGGAAGGCAACGTTCTAAAGTAAATGATAAAGATTATTAGAAAATTAGAATGGCATGGATTTTATGCAATGATTACTAGTGAACAAATTCGGAAAATCGCAACTAACCATCAACGCCCATATGCCATTGAGCCTTAAACCCTCGTCCTCATGTCGTGTGAGAGCACACAAGATTTCCACAGCACCAGCTTCTAAAATGGGTTCCTTCGAAGGCGAGAATTCTAATAGAAGATTGCACAGAGTACTGGAGGCAGCATTGAGGATATCTTGGTTTGGATGCTGCAGCAGCTTCATCAAGGGTTTGTACACCGAATGATCCTTAAAGGTGGTTCGCAACTGGTGAACGGATCTAGACATGGAATGAAGGCACCGGACAGCAGCAAGGGCGACAGATTCATTGGAATCATCCAGACCCGTGACAACCCTTTCCATCAAATTTTCCGTTTCGATTATCCGCTTTCGAATGTGTTCATCATTAGCGGCGAGACTAGCAAAGGCCAAGAAAGCTGCTTGAATCATGTCGATATTCGTTCCCGTCAGGGGTTTGTACAACAGCGGCTGACATTTAAGATAGTCTGCTAACGTGGGTATGAGATGATTCGAGATAGCTGCTATGGATTGCAATTCCTGATCAACCTCAATGAGATAGGCGAGTGTTTCCGCAGCAACGATCCTTGTCTCCCGGTCGTGCTCCTTGTTACACATTCGCACCAGACATGGCAAAGTCTTCATCTGGATCTTGGGATCGTTGGCTGTCAACGCATTGCCTCGGTGTAAATAGGTGAGACATCGAGCCACAGTCAGTTGCATCTTGTACGGTTTGTCTCGAGCAATAAGTGTAATGAGCATGTCGGGAATACTCTTGTCCCCATGCATCGTCCCAGCTATCGTGGCCGATACATTCTCGTTCTTATAGGCCAAGGCCGTGAGACAGGTGATGGCGGGCATTTGAACTTTAGGATTTGGGGAGGCTAGCAGGGCGGCTATGGGGGGAACCACTCCGAGCCCTGCAAGGATATACTGATGTTCCGACGTAGAGCACGCGTGGCTGAGGATGGTAGCTACTGAGATTTGGTTCGCCACGGACTGCGACATGAGCGTGAGGAGACGGGGGATGAGGGCATGGTCCACGTACAGAATGTCCTTCGGAGCGAACGTGTGACTGAAGATCGTTGTCAGGCAGTTCAAGGCATACTCCACCAGCTTCTCGTCCTCACTTGAAAGAACTGAAACACAATAAATAACAATAATACACCTCCGGCCAATTATAACCTATACAATCATCCAATATTTCCTAAAAAATAATCTAGTCAATCTTTTTAATTATAGTATTATTCAAGCATTAAAATCAAGTCAATTAAGCTTTTTCAATTTTTTTGTGAAATGCAATTTTTTTTCAGTTTTTGAAATTCTTTTACAACTGTTTCTGTTTCTACGAAAGGAGTATACGCTGTTCAAACAAATTTTTAAAAAACAGAAAAATATAGTATAGGTAAACTTTTTCCACAAATGTAAACCATACAAGAACTTTTAGAAAATAACCAAATAATGTATGTAATTCAAACTTAGGAGGAATGTAAACACAAGCGAGTTACAAAAACATGAAAATATGAATGAGCCTTTAATAACTTTTTGGAAAAGAAATACATGTAACATGTGACTTGTTGAAAACAAGGATGTGATTAAAACCTTTAAAAAAATGCACAACATAGAAGTTACTTTAAATAAAATGAGGCAGAAACGAATAATTAAAAACATGTAAATCCACAAAATATGAAAATTAATAATAAATCCACCTATAGCATTAGAGAAAAGCTTAGTTAACGTTGATCAACTAACTTGAGATGAGAGTATCTTCTTTACCTCCAACAAGGCTAGGGATCGAACTGGCATTTACAACTTCTCTCACATTGTCCGTCGTTCCCTTCACCAATGACCCCAAAATGATGCAAACTTCCTGACGAATTTCACACGAAGTGCCTTCATCACTCAGTAGCTCCAGTATGCGCGGCAAGATCCCTTGCCGAAGCGCACTGTTCTTCTGTCGATTACTTCCGATCACCAAATTCTTCAGTTTCCTATTAAGTTTGTTTGTTACATTTAATATACTCACATTTATAGTAATAATAATGCACTCGTCAGTAAGGAATTGAAATAGAGGCAAGTTCAGGTTCTTACTTAACGGCTTGGAGAACCTTATCCGGGTCTTCTGAATACATGTCAGTGAAGTGGGATGGAGTTTCTTCAATATCCTGCAAATACAAAAAGCAAAGTCAAACTCAAACTCAAAACCAACGGCTAAACAAACGTAAGACAACAAATCTAAAAAATTACCAGAGCTCATTCACAGGAAAACAAAACAAGCATTCATTAAAATTAAAGATATATGTATATACAGCACAAAATCAGAAAACACTAGAGGAGCAAATATCTTTTCAATAACCAAAAAACCTACCATGGCACTGGTAAGTTCTGGAGGTCCATGTTGTAACACTTCGACACTCATTTTCACTGATTTATTTACGAAGAGATGAGCAATGTAACAACTCAAAAATTAGGAAACACGTGCTCCAAAGTTGAAAGTAGTAAAAGGCGCTGTTGGATGTCGATGACGACGAATAAGTAGAGTTAACTGCACTCAACAATCCAATCCTGAAGCAACCTTAACCAACTTTTTCTTCAACACTACACTGCTCGACTTATCCACTGACGAATCTTCTTTTGCTCTTTAGGTGATTTGATTATTCATTCGTATTCATCATTAGTTTCTTGACCCAATACAAATTCTGATTCCGAACTAATCTTACTTATGTTTCTGCGATTATTCCTCAATCTGAAAATCCACAGTAAAAATGCACAAATTATTAAAAACGGCAAATGAAAACTTCCCAATCATTTCTGCCGTCGAACATCGAACATGTGGCATCGGAATAATTCTGCACTGAAAATAATACTTCGGTATAAAAATATTGCGCCTAAATTCTCCATAAAACCTAAACCGAAATTGACTTTATCAACGACTATCAATATTAACAGTCAATCCTCAATATTCAATATTTCCTGCTGCAGTAATTTTATAATGACTAAATTTGCATTCGATTGTCGGTACCATTGACCATTGACGCTGTTCATCGTTCATCGGCTCATCGATCAGATATTCCAATATACAATATAACATATACTCCCTGAGACCTGACTTCCTTGTCATTCATCATTACTTTGTCACCAATTATTAACTCATAATATCTAATTTAATCAACCCATTATTCATTATTATTAAAATTATGGCAATGATACGCTATTAAGATTACTGCCTTGGTTTACAATCACAATTAGAATCACGAATGACAAAAATTATGAAGCACTCAGCACCAAACATACCTGAAAAATTAATCTTTGGTGAACTATGAACTATGGTGAATCAAGTGGTAAAGCGCATTAATCCTGAATAGTTATGGCAAACAACAACAACTGACAACCCACAATCGGTGACCGATGACAAGACAAGACAAGACTCTTGAACGACAGCGACAATTTTGACAGTTCAAATTATCAATTACTAATACACAAATGACAAATAACTTTTGAATGTGAATTAAGGCTAGCAACTGAGATACTTAAATAGAAGACTTACTGACAACGACAACTGATGATCAGATGGATGATGATGATGATGAAAACGACAGCAAGACTTCCTAAAGAGTGATTTCAAACTTAGTAATTATTTATAATTAATTAATTGCTAATTAATGCTTTGATTGTAGAAACAATGCCAGGGCAGTCGCTAGAACAGTTAGGTTAGTTCAACATTCAAGAGGAAATTGTAAATCCTGAAAGTAGTATAGCAGACAGTGACCGTGTTGACGACAGGGGCCATAAAAATAAAAGCTGAAGAGAGGACGACGCCAACGACAAGAAAGTGCAGTGGAGAAAAGTGTATTGTGGAATCCCGCGGCGGCTACCGCGTGTCTTCGAGCGCCTCAACCGCACTTTCCTTTGACTGCAACTCGGCAATCCTCAAGAGTCCTCGTCCTCATCTTCAACTCCAATTTCCATTACCATCGTCGGCCTCAACCTCAACTATTTTCCACCAAATTAAATGTTCCTTCAGCCTTACAGCCAAACCAAAGCCAATTAATTATTTAATTAGAAGTTAACTAACTACAGTACCATTTGCCATTTACTCTTTACCCCTTACCTGCAAATCATACTCACTCGTTCATTAGTCATTAGTTCTTATTCATTATTAGTTCGTGTAAATATACCATTGCCGTGAACTTTTTATATTTATTAACCGTAATTCCTAAGTTTATCACTTAATGCTAGACGTAACTGTGAAGACGAAGAAGGCCTAGTTACCCCAATTACTTTTACCATTTACTTTGAGGTTTGTGGAGAAATTCCTGGTGGTTACCGGCCCTGTCCCCGGTCAGTATTCACACTTGCCTTTTTTGGCTGTTGGCTTGAGGATTTGGATTTGGATTCAGTCATCATCGTGTACATTCATTGCCGGTTAGTTGGTCGTTTGTAATTAATTACAAGGTGGGATACGAGTTCAGGAATTTTGAATTTTAGCAACGCACGCTTGTGATTTAATTACAATTTCCTTCGAGAAGTTCCTTCCGAGTGTAATAATTAGAATGTATTATGTAATGTTAAATAATGTGGTTGCAGTTTTTAATGGTAAATTGTTTATGATTGATTATAACTAATTATTCTGATCTTGCAGACGAATCCGGTCTAATCCCAGTTGCCAGTCAGTTTCAGTGGAGTCAAGATTCAAAGGTCCACATGAATCAGGACTAACTACCATCGAAGATCATCAAAATGTTCGAACAAAGTAATGAAATTTTCGAAATCGTTCGGTCGACTGTATTCGCCTATTTAATAATTGCTCTTCCCATCTTCGTTTCCATTTCGCCATCATGCCTGGCTGCCAAAGAATTCTCCACTTTTCGACTTCAACAGTTTGAGCTTCATGGAACGTCTTACGGTGAGAGAGTCATTTATTTTATTATCATTGTTAATATTTATTTCGTGGTGTTGGATTATCTGGATTTTGTATAAATTACATAATCATTTACGTTAGTCATTCGTTCTTTCAACGTTAGCTTACAGTTTCACGAAAAATAAATCGAGGATGTACAACAATTGTTGATACATATTGATGACTGCCGCTTAGTGTGGAAAATTTCTGCAGTTTTTTCGGAACTTATAAGTCACTGAAAATAATTACTGTTACCAATAACTGTGCATGCATCTGTGTACAAGCGTGCTGAAGTTTATGGACATCCACATTCACATTTCATTTTTGTCATTATGTACTATTCTGAGAAGGAAAAATTGGAATCTACTTCTACAGTCTACTTGTTTTTTCATAATTGCCCGTCTTTAATTAACAATTAAAGTAGTACTATTTAATTATTATGGTTATGGTTTGTAGTTGATTTTTTGAATTTTTGAAGGCACTCCTTGTGAGGCAGGTTTATGCTTTAAACGACAGTCTTGTTTTCTTAATAATCCTCCTAAGTAAGTTTGTATTCTTGTTGAGTAGGAACTTCTGGATCGGTGCTAAATCTGGAGACTAGGATCCTTCCCGGTTCCCCCATTGTGACTTCCCCCAGACGTTGCTATGTTGTGAAATTGGTGGACTTGACGGTGGGGATGTACAGGGATCTGCTCAAGCACAGTGTGGCAGGTATTCTGATCATCGTTCCCACCGCCTTCTCAGATCTTTCCGAACCTGTTATCGAACAAATTCAAGATCTGGAGCAGGCTATGCTCGAAGAGTATACGACGGTCCCCGTCTACTTCGTCATCGAGGATTCTGAGGTCAAAGAACTCTACAACACTGTCAAGAGAAATGCCGATATCCTGGGTCCTACTTCTTCCGGTTTGGAAAGTGCGTTTTAAAATTAAAATAAAGAAAAGTGTTTCATTTATTCGTCATGTAGTTAGTCGCTTCTGTTATTTTGGGTGATGCAAATTTGACCATGATTCAAATTAATTCGTATTTGTGTTAACCTTGAGCAGCCTTAATCCACCACATCCATGGAAATGGTGTTCAACTTGTATCTTCCTTAAGCACACCGAAAGCTGTTACTGACGCCCAAATTGCAACCATCCAAGGGACTCTCATGGGGTCGAAGGTCAACAACAACTTCCCCATTCTCGTCTGCACTCATTATGACAGCATGAGTCCTGCTGCTGTAAGTTTCTACTCAATCTTTCTAGGCACTAGATATTTTACTTTTCCCGTTTGTACACTCAGGTCAAAAAGAATCTCTGATTAGTTTCCCCTTCGCCCCATGCCTACGGATGGTTATGTATATGGATTGTATCTTGGTAAAAAAATTGGCAGTAATAGCCTACATTGGATTTGTAGAGATTTGGTAACGAATTACAAGTAATACAGAGTCCGAGTGGATAATCGTATAATCAATTAATTTATTTTGATTTCGAGTTTGTAAACTAAATTGTTGTCAGTGATCTTTTTCAGAGCTTGGTCAGTAATTATGCAATGCAAAAATAGTATGCAAATGACAATAAATGATGAAAAGATGCCCAAACATTGGTTTGTTTCCGTTTTTAAAGGAACTGTCATTTGGTGGGGACTCGAATGCCTCGGGAACTGTCTTGCTCCTGGAACTGGCTCGACTCTTCTCTCACTTGTACACCCATCGAGGATCGTTGGGTGGAAAAGTTGGGGGCCGCCAGCACAATTCGTTGCTCTTCCTCTTGTCAGGAGGAGGCCATTTTAACTACCAGGGAACGCAGAAATACCTCGAGGATCAGATCGACTCAATGGATCACAGCGATTTGCAGGATACTCGTCTCGTCATCTGCTTGGACTCGTTGGCTGGCAACAAAAACCAACTGTATATTCACGTTTCTAGGTCCATTCGTGAGGGCACTATGCTCAGTGCGTACATTCAGGTAATTATAATTCTGACAAATTATTGTAATTATTATAATGATTTCAAATGGAACTATTACGGTAGTGGCGTATTTAAACGGATTACTTAATTCATTTTATTATACAAGGTGAATCTATCGATCATGAAATGCGTACCTAATTTGGTACCGAACTGAGGTGTTCTCTATTTGAAATTTCTTCTCTACCCGACTATAGACGTGTGTTCTCTACAACAAAACCTTCTCTACCCGACTATAGCGTGTGTTCTCTACCCCAAAACCTTCTCTACCTGACTATAGTGTGTTCTCTACCCAGAACACACGCTATAGTCGGGTAGAGAAGGTTTTTGGGTAGAGAACACACGCTATAGTGATAGAGAACACCGCGAATCAGTACCCCTAATTTATTTGCAGAACTTGAAGGAGATCTCGGGTCAACTGTACCCCGATTTAAAGGTGGAGGTGGTACAGCGAAAAGTCAGAACTGAAAATCTGTTATCGTGGGAACACGAGAAGTTCCATTTGAAGAAGATCAATGCGATCACTCTATCCTCCCATCGTGTAAGTTGGCCTTAGTTGATTGTTACTAACTACGCATTTAGAAATTTCGTTAAAACCTGTAGAGCCTGTCTAACTTAAAGTGTAAAATTGCAATTATATGCAAAACCCAGCTGGGTTTTACAGCTAATTTTGTAAGCGTGCAGTTGTCCGTTTAATTACTATTTCTATGGACATGTGATAACAGAATTAATTGGAAATAACGACTTGTACTCGATTTGTTTTTGTAGGATGCATCAGCAATCAGACCTAGTTTGTTGGACACGAAAGGAAACGTGGACATTAACGACTTAGCTCTGAAAACTCACGTGATTGCAGAAGCCTTAGCTGCTACTGTTTACAATACTTCCGGCAACGGTCCAGCCTTTTCCGGATCTTTAGTAAGTGGAACAAGTGATAGTGCCGCGGAGTTATTACTTTATTCCCTTAGCTACTATATTCTAATAAATGGATAATTTGCATTCCGTACTCTGTCGCTAATTACAGAGTGTATCTAAAGCTTCCCTGAATTCGTTAATGGACTACGTAGCGTCTGAACCTCGATCGGCCCAGCTGCTTGCTACGAAGCAGAATAAATTTGTTCAAACTCTACGAAATATACTGTCAAGGTACTAGTTAATTATTTAGGTATTATTTTTGGAGCTCCCTTTTGAACGTGGGTTAGAAATTATACACAGTGGAATATTTTTTACCCAAAACTTTCAGGTTCACTCACGAAACTTCACTTTTTTACATGAAGCCTGATAAGCGAGATGCAAACTTGGTATTTTACGACAGCACTGCTGGAACCATTACGGCTTACGAGTAAGTAATTACCTATATACATTATACAATTTAATCATTATTATGAATGGTTTATTTTTACTTCATTTTATTTGTTATTCAATTCTAAGAATAATTGTAAAAACTTTTTGTTTTAATTCCGCTGTGTTATGTTGAAATTTTTAGTGTGAAGCCAGCAGTTTTTGATCTCATCTTGTCGGTTGCCGTTGCTGCCTATCTTGCTATTGTTTATGCTGCCCTTAAGGTAAGCGATCTGATCGTGGTCTTATACTCGTACACTAAATAGTTATTTTTTCTCTCACCGGTTACCAGCAGATCGATGGGATAAATGTTAAAAATGTTGCAGTCGGTTTAGGGTGACTTTTACGTCCCTAGGTAGGTTAGAGTGTTCTACTAGTTGCAAAAATTGGAAAAGGCATTGTTGCAAAATTATTAGATTTAGTAATTATTTGATTAACCTGATCCATCTTTTTATAAGCCTTTCAGAATTTTTTGGCTCCATAAATTACCTGGTTTTCGCATTTGCTACTAGTTTGTAACCATTTTCAAATTTCGAAATCTCTAACTCTTTACTACCCACTAGTTTTTTTACAAATTTTGAAAGGGTCCCATTAGAACGATATTACGCATTTTCGAAAACCTGCTACGATTGTTTACATCTTCTTGAAGTCTTTTCCGCTATTTTTCGTAATCAGAACCTCGCGCGTATTTTGGTTTTGATGACAAAATAAGCTTACATGTATTTGAATTTGTAACGCGCTCTCGACTGGGTACTAATGACCTGTACGCATTTTGATTGACTTTCAGAACTTCCACATTTTGTTCGATCACGTAGCTGTGAAACGCGAGGAAGTGAATTCAAATGGGACGAGTGGCAGCAGTAATCATGTGAACTCCGGGAAAACGACGAAGGTCCAGTGATTCCCATACTCGAACTGATGACTGGAGCCTACAATATTCTTTTATCCCTTAGTTGTTTCAATTATCATTGTTTAATTATTTAAAATTCTATTAAAATCCACAAATGGTTTGTTTGTTATTAGGAGTGTCGATATGATTGTTGCATAATTAGTAATTATTTGTTTTTAGATAACTTTATTATTGAATTACCTACTTTTACTTTCCTAAAACAGCAAAGATCGCCAGCCAGTGCATAATTGAATTGAATAAGTAATTACACACATACATACATACATACATACATACAGGGCGTGATAGTCATAGTCACTAGTTGTAGGCTGTAGGGGTAAAGTATGTATGTAATGTACGAAGGAGTGAATAATTATAATAATATGTAGATCTATAATTAATTCTAAGTAGTAGTAGAAGTTTGTTGCCTCCTCGGCCTCGGCCTTGAACTTGACCTTGGCTTTGACCTTGAGTCTTTGCATACCTTGATAACTTGATACCTTAGTACTATAATTACAATACAGTTATAGAATAACTATTGATGAATCGATAATATAGTAATAATTAGCCTAATTCTACCCAAGTGAATCAAATCAACTACAAGTTACTAGAATATTATTAGATTAATTTAATTGTCAATATCACTGAGAAAGAAATGATGATAATAATAGTTACTTGATACGTGATTGCAATTGTGTCCTTTTCCTTGGATGGAGTGTCGTCGTCCAGAAAAATAAAGAAAACTACAAGCAAAAGCGAAAAAAAGAACAAAACAAGTGCAAGTGCAAGAGAATAAAAAAAAAGAAAATCGAGAAAAAAACAAGAATAATTATCACAATACAAATAATTACAATACAAGACAACGTTTGATTTTGATTTTGACTTTGGGATTTAGTCTTGTGTGGGTGATTGTGCCGTCAACCAAAACCAAGACAAAACTATCGAATCCAACAAATAATAATTACAACGATTACGAAAAGATGGTGACTACAATAACAAAATGATAGAGGTGTGTAAAACCGCCGCGCTGTAAAGCAGTTGTACTTACAGATGTATAAAAATTACGGCTATGTATTGTTTTTACTGTGGGTTTGTTTTTAGAAAAGTTACATAACCATAATAAATTTTTATCTTTTGCACGTACAGCGGCTTTACAGGGATGCGGGGTTACCTGTAATGTCTACTGAATTACTACTATGTAAACAACCGCCGACTTAAATACTTTTGTCTTATCTTTTATTTCTGTGTCCATTTTGCATTACTACTGCTATATACTAACTAATGCTTCTGTACTACTAATACATAATAATATTATTAATTATATTTATAATTAATAACGATGATAGCCATAATGATTAAGATACTTATTCAATATTGATTGTTAATTCATATGAATTACTAGGACTGTCATCACTTAAATTACATAAGTTTCTAATTCTGATGTCGTGTAGTCATTGTTACTCTTGAGTCATGTCTTAAGCACTGAGTATTGTATTTACTTACTTACATTTACAAACTGAAAAACAAAAAATACAGATGTTTTATTGTATTCAACGATGGCAGCAAATTTTCAAGTTTCACTACATTTTTACTTGATCGAATTCACTAGATGATAATGATATTGAGTAATTAATTAGTTGGGGATTGAGCGTCAAAGTCAGAGTCAGAGTGCGGGGGAAGGAAGCCTGAGTGATGATGATAATGATAATTGATAATGATGATGATGAAGAAGATAAGTAGTTGGTCGTCGGTCATTAGTTGGTTCGTTGAAAGTTGATAAATGAATCGATTGCTTTTTGGACCGACTGGTTGGTTGCATACTGATGGTTGTAGTTGATAGTTGGTAATAGTCAGTATGTATTTTTACTATAGAATTCATATCGAATTTACTTAGTTTATTTAAACGTGTAGGGGGTAGTTCTTGCTATCAAATCTATTATGGTACTAATTCGTATGGCGTCTTCTTCAAATCCTACTCTAGTAGCGAGGTGGGAAGTACAGACGATTAATTGGATGTTGATTCATGGATGGATTAATTATTGGTAGTTTATAGAAGTCGATTGGATTCATGATTGATGAATTAAATGTATTCATCTGCTGATTAGTGCATTCTAATTATTGCTAACTGTATTGATTGTTGATTGCTGATTGAATCAATTGATAAATGATTTGTTTGAGTCGTCAATTAAATTCATAAACACTGTATTGATTGATTTATTGATTAGATGATAAGTACCTAATTATTGATCTTGGGGAAGAGTTTGGAGGTTTAGTCAAGTGATTGACTGAGTGGGGCGTTGAATAATCTTAATGTTGATAAATACTAAAACCAGTCTCGACGTCGAATCAAAGCATATTCTCGGCGTCTTGGTTTATTTCATCTCACAATTTACAAGAACTCGGCTATTATTTACGTATCTTGTGAGTTTTTGCAAAATGGTTTATTTTACATTACAAGCACGGCTAAATGTATTTGGTGCAAAATTGTTCCAAATTTTCTAACTATTGTTGTTTCATTTTTGGTAGAAACAAATCTAAATAATTTTTTTCAGAAGGATAAAGCAAAATAGAAACAATAACAATTAGAAACATTCAAAAATTAAAAAACAAATTCGGTCGGAACAAAGAAAGGAACAAAATGTAAGTTTTCCTATTTCTATTTTCCATTCCAAAATATCTGAAAAAAAGTCGCTAGCATGAATTCATTCACCTAATTCAATGACCTCGTTTTCACAAATACCAATTGTGAAACCTAGCCAGGGCAAATGTAGGTAAATGGACGGAATAATTCCATAATTTTTTATTATGAAAATTATATGACTGAAATAATGTGATGTCAACACGCATATCTCCCAAACGCATTAAAGAGCTACATACATACAAGTCGTTGAATTGAAGGCGCAAGAGGGGAGAGCTATTACATTACAGATGTTATTTCTCGCTGGAAGCAAAACAAGCTAAAAAATATTTTGGGCCGGCAAAGTACCCACATGGTTCAATTTTCTAATGTTTATGGCTTCTGGTGAAAAGTTCGTTTCCTGTTTTTGCTTCCACGTATAACTGTATAGTACGGCAGTATAGCCTGTTTACTTGTTCTGCACCTTTAACGACGATTTGCAGATTTTCACAAGTGTATCGTTTGTTAAAACATTTTGAAAATCTATAATGGTCCGGTTTAGAATTTGGGCTCATTTGATGGTCCGGGATCAGAACATTCCGAATTCCGATCACCAGGCCAAGGTCAGTTTACCCAATACAAAAATACAACATGTACCTTGCTCTCCTTTCACTACTTTCTCTTTCCATTGATTCAATGTCAAGCCTTTACAAAACTTTTCCTTTTACCTTTCCCCTATTATCATACATTAATTTTCGCCTCTTTTGCCAGGCTACCAAAAGCATTGCAAAGCATTTGTAAGATGGTCGCCAGTTTTTAAGCTTTTGACAAACTACTTATCCCAGAAATGCGAAGATATCTTTCAAAAAGTATTAAAAACATTTTCGAGCCTAAAAAGAATTATTTTTTATTTCCCACCGTTTAAGCTTATGAACTGCTTCAGCCAAAAACTGTTTCAAAAATGAATTAATTAAATTGTAGCTTTCGTTAACCTGAATTCGGAAACATTTTTGAACGCACTTTAAAATACAGAAAATCAAGTATTTTACATTTGAAGTGAATCAAAAAGGAAATATTTCAGCGTTTTCCTCCTAACCAAAAGCATTACCTTATACCAGACCAGAAACGCCATTCAAAAAGCATTTGAAACATTTTGAGCTCAAAAAAGCATCATTTTAATATTTTCAGGGAAGAAAGCATTACTTTTCATTTTGAAGAGTCAAACAAGGCATTTTTAGGTATTTTGGGGTTAGAGAAAAAGCATCTTCAGAGGAAAAATGCGTTTAGTTGGTTAGTCTTGCGCTTCCCAATAGTCCTTTTGAAGAACTTATATGCTTTGAATTACACTGCTATATGTACTGGTAATGATAATAAATTTCAGTTTTTTAGTAAAAGTTGATGCTCAAGTTATTCTTACAAAGGGATAGCGTCCATTACTTTCAAACCTCCAAGATGCTGATTCTTTTGATCGGAAGCAGAGTACCTAATGGATTACATCACGACACGCTCATCTTTTCTGCCAGCAGCATTGAAGTTAAAGGCAGTAGGTTTTATTTTCGTGTAGACCTGGAGATAAATTGATCTCATCCAGTGTAATTTTTTTCAAAAGTGCATCTTATCTAGTGCAAATTATAAAAAAATTGAGCCTTTCCAGGTAAATTGGAAAAAAAAGCTGCGTCCTTTCCGTATAATATTAAATACTGCGTCGTTTTCTTGTAAATTAAAAAAAACTACGTATCTTTCGTGTAAATCAAAACAACCCGCGTCTATTTTGTGTAAATTAAAAAACCGCGTCTCTTTTCTGTTTTTAAAAAACTGCATCATTTTAATGTAAATTTTAAATCGTTCAGTGTATTTTTAAAAATCACTTGTAGGCCAAGGCCTACTTACGTGGCCTACGCCTAGTTACACCACTGGTTAAAGGTCTTGAGTACAAGAATGTTTTATTCATCATTGATGCGTCTTTAGGAAAATGTCCACAACGGAATGGTTCTGGAAATGGAAGAGGTCCAAATAATGTTGTCTCATGTGAAATACACCTCGGTAATGGGGAGAGTCGGACTCGTGCTATTATGGACATAAATATTCATAGCTGTCAGTTGGAACGTATTGAGATGAAAGTAATTACATGTACATGTGTACACTAATTTATTGTTTTGTTGATAGGTTTGTGGATTCCGAGTGCCTACATGCGTGAGGATGTGATTGTGACACATAGTATGATACATTTATTTGGAAAGCCCGGACCCGGATCGAAATAAAGGAAAGGATAAAAACATGAGTGATTCACTCATCTCGGAGGATTTATTACAAATAAACATCCTCCTACTCAATCACACTTCTCCAATTCTCCCACCGGATCCTCCATTCTGGATTTTCAGTATGCTGTCATACTCGGAGGAAAACTAGATTTCGTTCATGTATCCATGCAGTCCAAGACCAAGTACATATGACAAAAATTATTCAAAAACTCGGAATGGATTGAATCGGCATCAGTTAACACGTGGAGTAAGACAATCTCAACTGACTCAGACCGATACATAAAAGAGAATATTCAGCCTTCAAGATCAAGAAACTCGATCGAATCGCATCAGTCAAATTTAAACCAGTCTTTCCCAACGCCAACGATATACACAAGATAGATATGCCGAATTTTTTTCTCTTGCCATTGGATCTTCTAAAGCTTCTCCTCGGTTTCGAATTCCAATAAAGATGTACCAATCTTCCTACTTGTCTGGGTAGCAGGGGCGTACCTGGCGTGAATGCGCTTGGGTGCTCAAGGACCTCCCGAGAAAGTAGAAAAATATGACCTGAAAAACGCATTAATTGGAAAAACTGGGCCTTTTCAAAAAGTGCTAACTAGGGGAAATTACGCTCTTTTCAGAAGCTTCAATTGGAAATAAAAAACAGTTTCAAAAAGTCTACATGAAAACGTATACCCTTTCAAAAGCAAATTTGGAAAAATGATAATTTTTCAAAATGTATTAGTTGAAAACATTGGACCTTTTCCTAAAGTGAACATCGAAGAAACAGGCTTTTTTAAAAAGCATAAATTGAAAAAATGGGTCTTTTTCGAGCAACTTTTAAAAAGAGCTAGAAGATAAAATTTTTTTGTTCAAATCTTAAAGAAGCCAGTGTGAATATTTTTAAAAAGCGCGAATTGGACATCTTCAGAAAGCGATTAATTAAAAAAAGTAGACATTGCCAGAAATCGTTGATTTTAAAAAAAATTAGACGCTTTAAAGTGTTAATTGGGAAAATTGCACATTTTCAAAAAGCGGGAATTGAGGGAAATTACACCGTTTTCAGACGTTGTAATCGGGAAAAATATATCTTAAAAAAATTCGGTTAATTTTTTTTCCAGAAAATTATAATTGAGATAATTATGCCAATTTATTCAAAAAAGGAAAAGTAATCATTGTCGAAAAAATATCGCACGGAAAAATTACACCCCTTTAAAAAGTTTTGATTGGGAGCATTAAATTTTTTGAAAAAGTGTTGATTGGAAATGGAAACATTATGCTTTGCCAAAAGAAGTTTACTTGAAAAACTAACTTCACAAGGTGTTTATTTGAAAAACTCGTTTTACCAATACACACGACACACCATCCGCCTAAACTCAGTCAGTCCCATATACATACGCCCCTACTAGAAAACGTACTCCGGACTACTGACAGAATGTAAGGATTGAAGAAATCGCCTCTCTGTCTTTGTATACTACACTACTACTTATTCAAACCTAACCTAATCCCAATGATGCTCTGAAAGCCCTTTTGAAAAGACCCTGGGATGGGAATGGGAAACAGTGTAAATATTTGACTGTGAAAGCAGCTGGATACTAATTCTAGTAAATGGAAAATAAATGCAGGGAAGAGACCAGACTACCTTCACATACAAATACAAATACAACTTATCCCTTTGACTTCTTGGCTGCATCTCACCAAATCATGATAAATGCTAGTGTTATTCCTGTATTTCATTTCAATTGCCTCAAAGTTGTTTACGCTATTATTTTATTATTTTTCCAAGTCATGTATATTTCTGAGTAATTGTTTCTCCTCTAAACATGTTATCTTTTCAGAGTGTTTACGAGATTTCCAACCCCACCGAATGACAGAATGGGAGCGTGAGAGAGAGAGAGAGAGAAACAGCGAGAGAGAGAGAGAGGGAGCGAGGAATTGGAATGTGACAGTAGCGTAACTTGGAGCAGGCCAAGGCCTGCAAAGTATTTTCCAAAATACACTACCTTCATTAACATTATTAACACGAAGACGAGCGATTTTTAAATGAACACGAAAACAGCGCATTTTTTAAAATTTATGCTAAAAAGACGCAGTTTTTTAATTTACACGAAAAAAGCACAGTTTGTTTTAATTTACACGGAAACGACGCATTTGTTAAAATTACGCAAAAAAGACCCATTTTTTTAAACTCATGCAAAAGTAACGCAGTTTTTTTGAATTTACACGAAAAAGACTCATTTTTAAAAAAATGACACAAAAACGACGTAGTTTTTTTTAAATGTACAAAAACGATCGACGTAGTTTTTTAAATTTACAAAAACGACGCAGTTTTTTTAAATTAGTACGAAAAAGACGCAGTTTTTTATAATTTAGAAGGAAAAGGCGCAATTTTTTTATACTTGACACTAGATAAGATGCTATTTTTTCTTTTACACTGGATGATATCAATTTTCTCCGCGAAAAAAAAATTCGTGCGGGCGCTACAGGAATGATTGTGCATGATCTCCGTGTAAGCCAATGAGTGGTCTGGTGAAGTCGTGAAATCTCCTCCTGTTTCCTATCCGCCAGATCCCATGATATATCTCACACATAGGTAGGATTACAAATGTTCATTTTTGACAATTCCCATTCATAAATAAACCCCGCTACGGAATAACTAGTCCTACTTGCCAAAACACCAACGACCCAGAGAATCCAAGTGGAAACACACACAATGGTCCAAAGGAAGCCCACGATCACGATGTATAATAATTGCCGCTTAACCCAGCATTTCTATTCGGTCGCTAATGTAAGTGTGAATATTGATTTGTTTGGAAAGGGTTTGACAAAGTAAGCAGATTAAATTAGGCGAAAATATTGAATTTCCTAAGAATATCGCAAAAGTACATAATGGGAGCTGACGTTGTCATTGTGATTGTGATTGTACTTGGGACAATGTACAGTACATTGTAGACATTTAGTGTGGACTCTGTAGAGGTGCCATGCCAGCATCTCCAAAGTGGAGAATGGCAAAAGAGTCAGGAATGAAAGGGAAATTGGTGTTTTGGATGCCAAAGCCTATTTTGTCCTGGCAAAGAGTGAGAGAGAGAGAGAGAGAGAGAGAGAGAGAGCGAGAGAGTTTAACAAAGTTATTCAAGAGCAATTTGAATGGTACACGTAGGTATCAGTAGCGCCCGCAGGACTTTTTCATGTAGGGTCGGAAGGAAAAAAAATTGATCTTATCCAGTGGAAGATTTTAAAAAAATTACTTTTCATACTTTAAAAAACACCGTCGTTATCGTTCAAATAAAAAAATCTGCGTCGTTTTCGTATAGGCAAATTAAAACAACTGCGTCTCTTTCGTGCGAATTTAAAAAAAACTACGTCGTTTTCTTGTAAAAAAAGCTGCGTCGTTTACGTGTAAAATTAAAAAAAACTGCGTCGTTTTCGTGTAAATTTAAAAAAGGTTCGCCTTTTCCTTGTGAATTATAAAAAAAACTGCGTCGTTTTCGTATAAATTTAAAAAAACTGGGTCGTTTTCGTGCAAATTTTAAAAAAACTGCGTCGTTTTCTTGTAAAAAAAAATTGCGTCGTTTTCGTGCAAGGGAAAAAAACTGAGTCGTTTTAGTGTAAATGAAAAAAAACGTAGCCGCTTTTGTGTAAATTTAAAAAAAAAACTATTTTCTTTCTCGTGGAAATTCGGAATGTTGCAGAAGGGAGTGTATTTTAAAAAAATCACGTAGATCTAGGCTTACGTGGGCTCCGCCTAGTACGCTACTGGTAGGTATATAGATTTGATTGCTTTTCGTTCTCGCATTCGCATCGGAAATGCTCATAGCAGAGCATTTGAATTTGAGGCGTTCTCTTCTCTGGTATGGAAGGAAGGAAGCTGGAAAGTAACTCGCTGGTGAGCTTTAAAAATCCAATTTATACTCAAGACGTTTACATCTCGTCCTCGTCTTTCTTTCACATTCGAACTCACCGAGTAAATAGATGCAAATCAGAATCGATGGCTTTATCTATTATTTATGTTGCCTGGTTATTGTGTGTCTAGCTACATATGTTTGTCTTGCTCAGATATAGACAGAGGTACTTTTATACTATGTACATGTATAGGTGTACTAATAGAGCATACTTGCATGGGGGAGAGGCAGAGGATCCCAAGGTGGCAGCTAAAATGAACTTGTTTGGGAAATTGA
This sequence comes from Ptenothrix huangshanensis, assembly GCA_036851915.1. NCBI lineage: Eukaryota > Metazoa > Arthropoda > Collembola > Symphypleona > Dicyrtomidae > Ptenothrix > Ptenothrix huangshanensis. The sequence continues at coordinate 26,729 of JAAXYX010001023.1, forward strand.
CACATCAACTTGTACTGTGGCATCCTGATAGAATCCTCTGTAAACGGTTTAATGTTCCTCCGCCATATTCTCACGATCAGAGCAAAAGTCTTGGTCTTCTTTCCACGCGGATTCTTGAACGGTAACGGTAAAGGTGGTCGTAGTGGAAATAAATCTTCAACTTCAACTCAAGTCCAAGTCCAACCTTATGATTCCGCTTTTCCAAAGCTTCCTCCATTTGTTTAGCTTTGGCTGAGAGGGGAGATCCAAATCCAAATCCGAAGCGGAATCTCGATGTCGATGCATAGGTGTACATACACACAGATACATCAAGTCAAGGTATGTGAACTTTTGGCACTTTTATTTATATCAGATGCAAACAGATTGCGTTTATATATGCACACAAGGAGTAATCGCTTTGGGTTTCTTCTGTCGATTTACAGTTCGAGTTGGAAGTAGTTGCAAGAAGCACAGCAATGGACATGTGGAAGCACGAGACAACACCAAAACCAGGGCGTAGCGTAACTAGGCATTGGCCTAGGCCTACAAAGCATTTGTACAAATACACGAAAGAACTTTTCCGAATTTCCACGAAAAAGAAGCATTTTTTACAACATACATGAAAACGACACCGTTTTGCTAAATTTATATGGAAAACGCGCTAATTTTTAAATTTAAGCGAAAACGACGTAGTTTTTAAAATTTACAAGAAAACGAAGCAGATTTTTTAGATTTATACGGAATAAGCGCA
>JAAXYX010001024.1:0-27403 GCA_036851915.1 Ptenothrix huangshanensis
TAAGAGAAAGGCGGAGAACCTGAGCCTGAACCTGCATATGTAATGTCGTTAACCTAGAAACGAGTATGACATGGAGAAAAGGAAAAGGAAAATGCGTAGCTGGTAGAATGATGTTGACGATGATGATGATGAGTATGAGTGCGTGATACATACATACGTATACATATACATATGTGATGCGAGTGCGTGTAGCAGTGCCTATGTTTGCTCTAGAAATGGGAATGGAAATTGAAATGAAAACCTCAAATGGTGATGTCATCGTCATCAGCACATTCTTGTTTGAACAATAGGAAGGCAAGAGGTTTGTGAGAAGAATGCATGTATGTACATATGTACCTACATCCCAATAGTAAATTAGAAGAGTTGGTTCTATGTAGTGCTGTGTAATGCCAGAGCCAGAAGACTTTCCAGAACCAGAACCAGAACCAGAACCAGCACCAGACATCAATCCAGGAAATGGAATTGTGGAGAAAAATGAGGGAGAAAGTCAAAGTGAAAGTAAAAGTCAAGTTTAATCCATACCTCCCCATTCATCACTTGAACAACTGGATGAGATTGAAGAGCCATTGAGAAACTCTGCGAGACATGCCTTGCCCACATTCTCTCCTCCGATCACCAGAATGTTGATCCGCTTTGTGATCGGCTTCGGCTGAAATGTAAGTACAACACACAAAAATGTCAACGATGCGAAAAACATGAGACGACGTCTAACTTTTACAACGTTGAGGAAATAGCACGCATTGCTCTTTGCTCTTGCTCTTAGGGATGAAATGAAGAAAATCGCTTTCAACTCTATTTGCACAACTACGCACTTTACATCCTCTAGGAATTCCCTTGATTTTCCTTCCTTCACTTCTCTTCTGCATTTTTTTTCTTTTTTAATTTTTCTCGTTGACCACTACGACAACTATTTTTGAAACGAAAATTTAAAAAAAATTCATTCTTTTTTAAAATGCAAATTTTAAATACGTTTAATTTCTTGCTGAAAATTACTTTTTAAATTAATTTTCATTAAATTTTGAGAAATTTTGCCTTGTTTGCATTATTTTAATAATTTTATTCCTCTGCTACAAAAAGAATTTATATTTAAATTTGCTTTCCCCACGTCAAATTTTGATTTTTGGAATTTTTAATTATTGTAAATGTTTTGTAAATTTATTGTAATATTTTGAATGAAGTTCATTTTCTGAGTCGATTTTTAGTTTGAATAATTCTGATTCAATTTTTAAAATAAAATTTGTTTTTCGTAGGTCATTTTTTTTAAATTATATGAATTTTGCTGACATTTTTGTAAATTGAATTTAATTAAATTTCATCAGGTCCTTTTTGCAATTCGTATGATTTTTATGGAAATTTTCGAATTGATATTCATATTTTGTTTAAAATTCTAAGCAGCCATAGAATGCACTATTTTAAGGTTTACTAATGATGTTAAATTTGAACGCCTTTCAGAAATAACATATTCTTTTATAGAATTCATGTCAAGTTACTGGTTTTCCAGATCATGAAAAAAGGAAAAATGAATAAAGGAACTTCTTACCTGTAGTGGTTTTGGTGTAATGGAATTCACAGAAGAGCGTCTCTGAATGGTGTCGAGAATATTCGAGTTACTTTTAGCTGCATAAAAAACATATTATGGCATTTACTAGAACAAAACATTTAATGCCAAAAAAAATCGTTTACACTAAAAACACTGTACATGAAAAAACATGGAGAACCTTACAAAAAATTGAATATAAATTTGTTTTAAAAAGTGAACGGCGTATAAATGCATTTTTATTTCATGGCATACTAATGCACTTCCTGGTGTAAAAATATACAATAAATATTTATAAAAAATGTTTGGCAAAATAACAACATTTTACGTCATACCAGTTAATCTTGGTGACAAACTGCGTCTTCGTCTGCTCTTATGTGAATGTGGAAGTTTAACGGGCGATGTGGTCATCGAACTTGAACGCTGTCTGCAGTTATTGTAGTTTGTGTCCAGTGACAACAGTGGACTATAGCCATTGCTGCTAGGAACCTAAACATAAATAATGCAAAATGAATCACATTTAAATTTCCTCCTATAAATAATTTATTTGCGCATCTCCAAAGTTCGCTGCATCTGCTTTGCTGCGATAGTTTAAAGCCGTTTAAAAAAGAAAACGGCGTCGAGGTACATCAAAAAATAAAAAATTTTAAAATAATTTAATTCAGTTTATTTTCTTACCTCCAAGTAAATGTTATGTGAACTCTTGCTAATCTTTCGTTTATTGAACTGAACCCTCTCATGCGTTATGAGAAGTTCCTGAGACATTTTCTCTCTTTCCTTATTACTTTACTTGCTCTATGTAATTAAACCTTATCTTTAACTCCTTTGACTTTGCAGAAAAAATTCTTTGTTTTTGCTTTTTTTTCTTTACAAAGTAAATAAATTATTGCAATTTGGAATTTGGAATTTTCTCTTAAAGTTTTAAAATCAGCCTAATTTAATTTATCAATTTGGAATTTTTCGGATTTTTTTTGATTCTAGAGAAGACACTTGGTTGCTTGAATCGTGTGGTTAATGTTGTATTACAAGTTGAATATTTTTCACAATATTTTTTCTACTACTTCACAACGACAATCTTTAGATTTAGACTGGAGTCTAAGACTTTGTGGAATTGTTACACTGGCTAAGCTATGTGTTTGACTCTGGACCGTGTTGAGTACTGAACCCGAAGCGAATGGCCCGATTGCTTTTATCCAGGAGAGAGAATGCAAAAACTAACAACTTGCGAGGGTACCTATGTATCCTTTTTCGTAATGTAATAACATGGGAGGCACGTGTAAATTCCAGTTTCATTCGAGATTCGAGTGGCTTGGGGAAAATGTGGAGAAAGAAAGAAAGAGAGAGAGAGAGGGATTTAGAGTGGGGAAAGCAGCTGAGACTTTCTCCTCATGGCGCATGGAAGGGAGGCCGCTTCCGTCAGAATTTTCTCAATGAAATGTGCAAGACAGGAAGAATCTGGCGAGGCTGGCCAAGTTTTCGAGGTGGTTCGAAAGAAGATCCGGAAGACTCTATGAACCCATAACCCTTTCAGCTTCATTCTTGCTCCAAGTTCTCAACCGGATACAACTTGATCCAAATGGCTCGGGAAATGAGTTTCCTCTTCATTATTACTTTGAAATAGAAGCAGTTTTACTGTTTTTCATGTTTTTTAATTACTCGAACAATTCTTTATTTTTCAAAGCACTTTTTCAAAATTTACATAACAACGAGACAGTTTTTTTAATAACACGTAAAAGAGGAGAATTTTTTTAAATTTACAAAAAAACAAAAAGGTTTTTACATTTTTTCAAAACTGGATAAGTTTTTTTTTAAATTACAGAAAAAATTGCATTTTTTAAAAATTTGCAGTCAAAACGCGCAATTTCTTTTTCATTTACACAAATATGACGCAGCTTTTTTAAATGTAATTAAAAAGGCGTTTGTTTAAAATTCGCAGCAAAAAGGCGCAGTTTTTTTTAAATTTACAAAAAAAATCACATTTTTTAAATTTTACGGAAACAAAGCACATTTTTTGAATTTGCAAAAAAAAGCGCAGTTTCTTTTAAATTTACACAAACGTGACGCAATTTTTTTTTAAAATGTAAACAAAAACGTGATTTTTTTTACATTTGCAGCAAAAAAGGGCAATTGTTTTTTAAATTTACGCTAAAATGACGTACATTTTTTATAGTTATTTAAAAAACAACCCAGTTTTTTTAATGTGCACGAAAACGGGGAATTTTTTACTTACTCAAAAACGGTGTAATTTTTTTACATTCATACCAAATTGACAACGTTTTTTGAAAATGAACCCAAAACGGCTCATTTTTTTAAAAATTTGAAGAAAAAAGGCGCATTTTTTATATTTATACTAACATGATGCAGTTTTTTTAAATTTACACGAGAAACACATTTTTTGGAAATTGACTTTAACAAAGAGTTTTGTAAGTTTTAATTGGGTAAGATCAAGTTTTTTTCCAGGTCAAAACTTCGCGATATTGATTTTAAACATCAAGGTATACCCGGCTGAGAGAATATTGTGTGGATTAACCTGCAAGACAATTGAATAAAATTCAATAAGCTATCATCAGTGCAGTGGTAGGCCTATTATTATTAATTTATTAGGGCTATTTATACAAAACGGCGTCGCACTTGCATAGAGCAAACAACTAATGTAAACACTAAATGCCAACCGTTTATGGCATTATTAGCAAATGACGCCTAAGGTACACAAACAATCCAATGAATATGTAGAATACAAAGCTGAAGATGCGCAAAAGATATAATTGTTTGAGTCTTGCCGTGTAATTCAGGTCACAGTCACGGTATTGCCATCGCCAACTACGTAGATGACTGTAATGTGGGACACGCTTGTTTATTTTTTTGTAAATTCTGCAATTTATCCTTCCACTTATCGTTAGACACAAAGTCTTACTTTTATAAAATTCGGTCAGACGAGCAATAAAAACTTGCAGACGGGAATTACGACCAGCGTGGGAAGATTTTAAAATATGTCAACAACAAGTTTAATGTGAAAAAAAATTGAAATTTATTCGATTTTCATCTTGATGCATATTTTATCCAAGGTTCAAAAATGATAGAAGTTCCGGTAGATCTGCATATACAATAGGGAGTTAAAGGTAAAGATTTAAATTAAACGGCATAAAAGTCTAGCGCATTAATTACACACAAATGTTAATCTCACAAATATTCACATTTACCCAATCGATATTTTGAAGGGTAAAATTTTATACTAACTATTAGAAATATAAAATAAAAAAAAATTCCAAGGGCAGAGCAAAAACAATTTTAGTGAATACTTATCTTATAATTAAGAATTAAACTTTACGCCGCTTTCTTAAAATAAAAAATTGTCAAATATTTTTCGCTCACTTCACCATATCAATATTTTGTTTGAGTTTAGCGTTACGTAAAAATCCTCTCCTTTTTTCTGCCTAGTTAATATTGCAATACTTAAGTTCGTAGCAACCACGTGTAAAAGTATTATTATCATCATTAGGGCACGGCACAGTACATTACTATTCAAAATGCCATGCTTTCGCAATTACCATCAACATGAACGATTCATCACAGTAGCGCCCGCAGGGTATGTCCTTGTAGGCTTGAAAAAGCATTCACCATATCCAGAGTTAAATCTTACAAAAAGTGCATCTTGTCTAGCGTAAATTATAAAAAACATTGAGTGTTTTTGTGCAAATTTGAAAAAAAAATTTGTCATTTTTAAGTGCACATGGAAATTTCATGCGCACTTAAAAATAAATTGAGTGGATTTCGTGTCAATTTTTAAAACGTTGTAATAAAATAACTGCGTCGCTTTTGTAGAAATTAAAAAACTGCGTCATTTTTGTTTAAATTATAAGATAACTTCGTCGTTTTTGTATAAATTAAACAAAACTGCGTCCTTTTTCTAAAAACAATTTTTAAAAAAGCTACTAATATTTTCAAAAATTGTAATTTTTTTAGCTTAATGTTTTGCGCAGTTTGGCGGTAAAAAAAACTGCGTAATTTTTCCAAAAATTATAAAAAAGATTAGCAGTTGTATCCTAAATTTTGAAATAACTGCTTTTTTGTGCAATTCAAAAAATCATACAGAATGATTTAAAAAGCTGTTGTTTTTCCGGACCTGCATGGCCTACACTTAGTTGCGCTACTGCCTTCCCAACCCATTACAAATGGTTTCAAATGCATACCATCTTGGCATACAAAACATGGAAGAGAACTTGTTCCACCTTGCATTTATGATTACACCGTAACCCAATTTCTCTGTCCCCAAAACATCAACATTTCACCTTCTAAGCAGGCCAGGGTGAAGTTTGCCTTTCCCCAATTCAAATTCAATTACAAGAAATCATCGTTTTCTCACAACCTCAAGTCTCAAGTCTGAGTTTATCCAAATACAGACAGAAAATGAGGAAATGCTCCCAAATCCAAAGCCAAATTCAAACTCAAAGCGAAAGCCACAAAAACTTTGTCCAAATCATAACTCATTCCAGTCAAAATCTACTTGATCCTCATGCAAACAAAAATTTTTAGCCCATACATTTACATGTAACCTTAGCATAACATAACATAAGCCCCAGCTTTGAAAACGAAAAGAAGAAAACACGTTGGAAAAACCAAGCCTAATCAATTTAGAATTTGCAACAAAAAACTTGCAAGTCAAAAGTCAAATCCAAATGTAGATCAACTAAATTTGGATTAGAACGTCATCCCATAATCATATGAATACCCTCGTACGAAAATCAGAATTCGCGAAAGAGAGCAAAGTGAAAGCAATAGCCAAGCCAAAGTCAAAGAGAAAGCCAATGAGAAAGCGAAAGCCATGCCAAATCCTAGTCAAGTCATGTCAAACAGCGCATTATCTAAACGGAGGATATCCTCCCTATAAAAACGCTGGAAGGAGATGTAGAAGAAGGAAAAGGAAACGTTGCGAGAAATGTTTCCAGGGTACAAAAGTACAAGCAGAAGCATATTAAGAAGGAAGGGAGATAGAATTTTTATATTAAAACCTTGCTCTGCCATCGCAGCACACGCAATTTTAGTAGCGGTTGCAGGAATTTTTTCGAGTAGGTCTGGTAAAAAAAATAAATCTAATTTTATGTAGGGTTTAAAAAAGTGAGAGAGAGTGAAAAGAGTGCTTGGGTGCTGAAGCACTCCACAAAATATGAACTTTTTTTATCATTTATACTGGGGAAGATGACGTTTTTAAAATGCAACCAAGTTTTGTTGTAAAATTTTAAAATGTTCAAAAAACGTATTTTTGTTGAATAAAGATGACCCGTTTTTTTAAATTTACAATAATTGACGCAGTTTTTTTAAAATTTACAAAAAATGTCGCAGTTTTTTCTAAATTAACAAAAAATGTCGCAGTTTTTTCTAAATTTACAAAAATTGATGCAGATTTTTTAGATTTACAAAAAATGACGCCGATTTTTTAGATTTACAGAACTTGACGCAGTTTTTCTAAATTAACAAAAACTTAAGCAGATTTTTTTAAATTTAGAAAAAGTGACCCAGTTGTTTTTCGATTTACAAAAATTAACGCAGCAAAACAAATTCCATTTTTTAATTTGCACAAAATTTTTTGACAAGCCTACACGAAAAAAAATCCGCGCTATTGCTTTTAATTAGAAATAATGACAAGAAAGCTAACAACAGCTTCGAAATTGCTAAGCGCCATACAGCATCAAGTCTCAGCTACGCCCCTGACAATTTTGTGGGGAAACCTAAAAACAGCTGCAGCTTTTTGGGGCCAATTTAAAAAATCTGTTTCAGTGCACATTTTTTATACCCAAGTTTTTGAATTGCAATTCAAAAACAGAAGCGTAATACATAGTCGTGTTATTAAAACATAAAGACGTTATTTTAGTGCAGATTTAAAAAAAAGTTTTACTAAACGTATTTTTGGGTAACACGTAAAAACAACGCTCAATTAGAGGAGGAGATCTATTACAATTGCACTTGTTTGTATAGATTTTTTTAACCAAACGGCGTCTTTCCATGTCATTTTAAATTAAAAAAAACTCTTTGTTACTATTTTTAAAAAATCACTTACAATTAGTAGCGGTGACTTGTTAGTGCTTCATAAGAAGCTGGGTTATTTTAGTATGGATTTAAAAAAACCGCTTATTTAGCGTCTAAATTTTGAAAACTTCGCCTTTTAAGTGTCAGTATTAATAGAACGCGTCGTTGTTTACATTAGAATTACATACACAACATTTTTATAACATGAAAATGTTAACAAAATCCTGTTTTTTGTGCGAAATTGAAAAACAGCTTCTTTTTATTGTTAATTTAAAACCTGCGTCTTTTTATGCAAATTTTAAAAACTGCCTCTTTTTAGTGTGAATTTGAAAACGTGCATCTATTTGGTATATATTTTTGAAAATAATGGCGTCTCTTTTATGCAAATTTAAAAAAGCGGCGTCTCTTTGTAAAAATTTTTAAAAAAAAGTGTAAACCGTGATTAAATTTGAAAAACTGCAACTCTCTCTTTTTAATTAAATAAATTTTGTGGACATTTTTTTGTAAATTAAAAAAACGGCGTCGTATTTTGTACAAACAAAATGCCACTTTGTATGGAAATTATAACGTGTCTTTTTCTAGTGTACAGGTGTAGCACTACTTCCCAACCCTAGCCTCTTTTTTAAACTTGTTTACAAAAACTAACCTCCCAAGCCTACTCTTACAAACGCTACTTTACGCAATATGGAAATGAGGCAAAAGATAACATCAAGTTAGGCAATAGAAGGAAAAAAATCCACTTCCTTGACGTAATGGGCAAGCATATTGTTAAACGTAGTCAAAAAGTCTTTATATATGGTCATACATATATACAAAGTAGAAGCATATACGTACCTATACTATGCTATACTACAACATCCACACTTTTTATAAGAATAGAAGTTTAAATTCAGCAGCAAATTCAAATTCAAATTCAGGAATGAAGAATGGATAATAAAGAGGAACGTGTTTCCGGATTTTTTGTGGTGTGGTGGAGTGGATTGGGATGCAAAAGGCTGTATCTTGAAATGACGCTGAGTGTCTATTGTGAAGATGATTGTGGACTGTAGCCTTATTTGAAATGTTTGAGTGACCTACATGAAGCTGAGGGAAGATATGGGCAAGTAGGTCACACGGATTACCCCTTGCCCTACAAAATCCACTAAATCTACAAAACCTACAAAACTATTACTCTTCCCTCCACTCACTCTACGCGGATCACACTCACTCCATGCTCCATGCTCTTCTATCTCTACTTTTCCCTTACGCGCCAATACTAACATATAGACATATAAGAACAAGAATGGTAAAACCTATAGTCTCCATTTATAGGTATAGTTGTGTTATATCTCTCACTTTTCCCTCAATTTGCCATGGCAAGCCAAGCCAAACCAACCCACACCAGGCCATAGCAGCATCATCGCTCCTTCAATATTTGCCTTTCTAGTGTGAGAAGTTATAAGCAGCATAAGTTTTCAACAGCAAAGTTTGTGGCATAGTAATGTAGAAAGATGGATACTTTTCCTCGGGATTGGATCGCATTCGCAATAAAGAAACAATCGGAGGAGGATTGGCAGTCATGATAAAGATGTACTTTCTTTTGGTTCTGGTTCTGGTGATGGTTCTGGCAGTAGCTCACTAGTCAGTCGTCTCTCGTCAGTAGCGTAACTAGGCACAGCCCTAGACTTACGAAGCATTTTTTAAAAATACACTGCCTTTTCTAAAATTTCCACAACGAGATGTAGGTAGTTTTTTTTAAATTGATACAAAAACAATGTGTTTTTTTATTTTGTGCAAAAAAACATCCAGCTGTTTTGAAATTTATAGGAAAAACGCTCGTTTTTTTTAAAAATTTATGAAAACGATGTGTTGTTTTTTATTTTGTACAAAAAAGACCCAGCTGTTTTTTAAATTTACAGGATACAGGCTCAGTTTTTTTTTAAATTATTACAAAAACGACGCCGCTTTTTTGATTTACAAGAAAAGATGAAAGGTAAATTGTAAGTTTCAAAAGATAGGATGCAGTTTGTTTTAAATTTGCACGAAAGGCACTAATTTTTTTGAAATAACAGAAAAACAGCAGTTTGTTCAAATTTGTACAATACGATTTGGCCAAATTTTTAAGCTATACAAAATTGCCGCTGCTTTTTTAATCTATACAAAAACGACTTTTGTATTTTTACGAAAAAGGCGCAATTTTTTGATAAGATGCAATCTTTTTTTACGCTTCCAATGCCAATGGATAAGATAAAGTTTTCTCCAGGCCGTTACAAAAATAAAACCTGGAAGCGCTACTGGGTTCTCGTTCTGGCTTTGGTACTGTTAAAAAGTTTGGATGGGAATGCGGAAAGAAAGATGGCTTTATGGATTGTTTATGAATGAGTGGAAAGAGGTGAGGAGTGCAGTAAAAAATTGGGGGCAAAAGAAACATTTTATGTAGGTAATGGAAAAGGATCAAAAAAGTATGAAGCGTGTAGGAGAAAAAATTTTGAGTAAGTAATCAATTGATTCTGGGATGATTTATAAGTGGCGTCAAAGTTACTTATCGTTAGTTTATTTTTTTTACTTTGTGGACTTTTGCCGATTGACGCCGACAGAAAAATTTAAAAATTTGCAATTGGTTTCAACATTGAAAATTTTCAAACTCCCTCATCTTCGTGATTAGAAGCACTAGAGGTATACCCTGGTCGCTGTAAATACGATGTAGTTTTGTAGTTTTGTAGATTTGTTAAAATTGCAGTGGGATTTTTTGAAAAAAATTTACATCTCCATAGTAATTTTTACATTTTATGCAAGTACAACGGGTTTACAGCGACCAGGGTATACCTCTACTATAAGAAATTTTGTGAAAAATAAAAACAATTGCGCTTTTTATTGTAAAGTATAAAAATGATGGTCGTTTATTCAATCCCATTGCTACGCAATGCAACACAAAACTAACCGTTACTTTAATGAAACTATTTCTATTTCTAGACTTAAGATCAGAAAAGTAGTAAATGGCTGTGAACTTAGAAAAAAATATTTAGCTAAATAGCAATACAAATAATTATAAAACACTAGCGGCTTTAGGAATTTTTTCTGTATATCTGGACTGGAAAAATCTTGATCTCATCCAGTTTTAAACTAAAAAAGCTGCATTTTATATCCCGTTAATTTTTTTAACAAAGGCCTTTCCCGCGAAAATTTAAAAATAATGGCGGCATTTTCAAGTTAATTTCAAATCACGGTGTCAGGTTTTATTTAATTCTAAGAAATTCTGCATTGTTTTCGTGTATCAATAAAAAAAGCTGCGCCATTCTTGTGTAACTTTAAAAAAACTGCGTCTTTTTTGTGTGTTTTCAAAAGAAAATTGCATCTATTTATGGGTAAATAAAAAATGCTCCTTTTCCGTTTAATTTTTAAAAAGTAGCATCTTTTTTACATGTAAAAAGTGAAAAAAATTGCGACGTGTTCACGTAGGTTAAATAAAGGATTTTATACAAGGATTTTCTCAAAATTTAAATAAAATTGCTTCTTGTCGGTTTAAATTTGAATAAATCACGTCGCACTGTATTATTAAGAAAATTTTGTATGTAAGCCTAGACCAACGTGGCGCACTCCTATTAACGCTACTGCCAATGCTCCTAAAAAAAACCTGTGAGAAGTAAAAATTGTAAACGAATTAATTTAAAATGTGGTTTCTAAAAAAATTAAACCTGGAAAGTGGTTTCGAGATCTAAAACTCAATTATAAATTGGTAATTTCCTACTAATTGAGCGGCGTTAAAATACTTGAATATTTACAAAGCACGAACATAAAACATTCGTCATTTAAATTCGCATGGTGTTTACCAAAGCCAAAAGCAATGATTTTGTAAGCAAATGGAAGTAACACAAAATCCTCTGTTCAAATCATGAATTTAAAATTTCACCACATCCGCTTTCCTGTCTGACATACTTCCTCACAAATGTCAGATAAAGGATTATGCAACTTGAATCAGCGTGTCTGCAGTGGCGTAACCAACAGTATGCCAGGTATGACCAAGCCTCCCTAAGAATTGAAGCTTGTAGTATCTTACGATAAGATGGAATATTTTATTTTTTTTTACAAAAAAACAACATTTATTGAAATAAGAAAAAACCCCCACATGTTTTGTATTTATTTTTCATAAAAAACACATGCAGTTTTTTTTAAAGTTACACAAAAACAGACTTTGTTAAAAATATATTCAAAAACACAACCAGTTTTTTTTAATTTTATGCAAATACAGTTAACGTTTTTTGAAATTTACAAAAAAGGAGACGTATTTTTTGTCTATGCAAAAACACGGGTATTTTTGGAAATGAGCACAAAAATCGTCCCAGTTTTTATTTATATTTTACATAAAGAGCAGAGGCAGTTTTTTAAATTTACACAAAAACAGACTTGTTTTTAAAATATATTCAAAAACTCAAAAATTCACAAGTTTTTTTTAATTTTATGCAAAAACAGTTACCGTTTTTTGAAATTTACAGAAAATAGACGTGTTTTTTAGTTTGTGCAAAAACGCGTGCATTTTTTGAAAAAAACCCACAAAAACCGACGCATTTTTATTTTTATTGTGTACTAAAAACATGCAGTTTTTTTAAATTTACAAACCAAAGAGACGCATTTTTTAGTTTTTACAAAAGAGCGTGCATTTTTTTTTAAAAACCACAAAAACCGAAGCAGTTTAATTTATACTTTATACAAAAACAACATACAAACACATGCATTTTTTTTGAAATTTACACACGATGGACCCAGTTTCTTTAATAGGTCTACCAAAAAAAGAATCCTGCTTACGCCACTGGCGGGTCTGCATTCGGAGCCTAGAGAAATTCATAGGAACAACACCTGTGACTGTGACACATTGGTTTTATTACATTTTCACTTTTTCCAGCCGCCCTCAATGGTTGATGGCTCAATGCAAACAAAACAACAGCTGGGAAATGAATGATGCTGGTTCTGGTACGTATACATATGTATACATGAGTCGACATAGTGTGGAATGAAATGGTTCTGGTTGTTCAAACACAAAGCTACAGCTCATCCTACTAGAGTAGGACAGAACACAAGACACAATAGAACGCACAGTATACTTGTAGGAATATCTGTAAGTGTAGTCAAAGCAAGCATCTCTGTTCCAGTTTCTCAATTTTCAAGGTCTCGAAGAACGCATGCATCATCCGCGAAGGAAAAGTAACAGCCACCCGCACAAACACTGTAATCAGAACCAGAACCAGCACCATCACCAGCATAATAAACCAAGCGAAACTAGTAGCGTAACAAGGATTTTTTTAGGCATAGTCCAAATTGATAAAAGTCGATTCTATTTAGTGTAAGTTTTTGCAAAATGTAGTCAAGTTTCATTCTCCTGTAGGCTTTGCTATAACCTAATCTCATCCTGTGTAAAATTGTAAAAACTGCAGCTAAGCTACTGTGAATTATTTAAAAAATCACGCCTTTTTCGTGTAAATGAAAAAATAACTATGTCTTTTTTGTAAATTAAAAAAATAAATGCGTCATTTTTGTGTAAATTAAGAAAAAATTGAGTCCTTTTGGTGTAAATTATAAAAACTGCGTTTTTTTCACGTAAATAAAAAAATAACTGCTTCATTTTTGTTTGAATTAAAAAATAACTGTGATATTTTTTTTGAAAATTAAAAAATAGCAGCGTAATTTTTGTGTAAATTGAAAACTAACTGCGACATTTTTGTGTAAATTAAAAAAAACGGTCCACGGCGAAATCGTCGGGAGCGTAAATCGTCGGGCGGAAACTCGTCGGCAAATTTCGTGTTGTGGCATAAATCGTCGGCAATGAAATCCAGGGTGAGGTATAACTCGTCGGCAGTTGTAAATATTTGTGTGAAGCAGTAGTCACTCGACAAAATGACTGTGATGGTGAGCCGCATATAGCATAACATGGCAACAGTGGAGTAGAATTATCATTTTAATGTAAATGAGTCTAAAAATAATTCAGAGGATAAAGGAAGAAATTAACAAATAGTTCAGTCAACGGTTAATCTTGTAGTAGGAACAATGTCCGGTTCAGAAGCTGAGGTTAGCGATTTTGAGTGGGAAAAGGAAGGTTATAGTGAGAAAGACTGTGAGAACGTACTACAGGTAGTTGGACGAACGCTCTAAGACCCTTCAAGCCAAGGCTTCTATCCACGAAAAATTCTATAATTTAATGATTGTTGTAATTACTAATCACTTTTACGCACTACTTTTTAACTTCATTTTCATCTTTTTGGTTTAACTTTATAATCATTTCATTGACCCACGTAATAAATGATAATACGTTATTGCCGACCACTTATACCACCACGGTCATTATTGCTCCCGACGAGCGGCGGCCCGACGAATATTTGCCGACGAGCGGCGGCCCGACGATCGGCGGCCCGACGATTACGCCGGGCACCGCTAAGCTACGATACAATTCTCCTAACAAGGCTTTCAGCTCTACTAATAGATTTCGATTCGATTCTGTCCTGTCCTACGTAATTCTAAATCCTAATTGATATGCACGATACGATAGAAAAGGCAAAGATTTCAAGTCATAATTTGTAAATTTTTAATGTTGCATTTATTCAAAGGAAGAGATTGGTAATGCGAACGAGTTGAAAAAAGGAAGACCGACCGAGACGAAGACTGTACTTACTGATGACACGCCTTGTCACTTCTATTTAAAAGTCAGGGCCAGCTAGCGTAGTAGAGCAGAGCAGTGTGTATATAAAATAAAGAAAGGTAAATTTAATATAATACATCATTATTTTTATTATTACATCATGTTTTCCTATCTCAATACAATAAAATGCTCTTTTCCTCTTCTCCTTATTTCTCTCAATCTGGATTTACAGTTTGCTCGTCAATCCTATGTATATGTATGTATGTATCTGTAGTGTCTGGGACTATTCGAGTGTTTTTATTGATACGTCTTACGGGAAAAGGTGAATACACGTTTACTCACATTTGGAACAGAAAACCATATCAACATTTTTTCAGTATTTTCTATAAGATTAACTTATTCCCTACACTCATTTTTCTTTTTAGAAGGTTCCAAATTGTAAATGTGCTTTATTTTTAACAGTTTTAGAAAGGAGCTTAAAAGGCGGGATTTTTTATTTTCAAAACAAATCCAGAATTTTCAACTGGACTAGAGAGAGTTTAATTTGAATTTTGGAAAGGGTCAAGTAGTGTTTCAAATTGCAATATTGAAGGATGCTTTATTTTCCAATTCCAAAAATTAAAATACTTCGACCTTTTCGAACAGTGCAGAAATAAAAAAGTTTAACTTTTTCAAAAACTTTAAAATAAAACATAGTCCTTTGCAAAACTATTTTATTTTTAAGAATTTGACCGTTTCAAAAAATCTTAATTTTAAAAATTTGACTTTCCAAAAAGTGCAGAAATGAAAAATTTAAACTTTTTCAAAAAGTTTAAAATAAAAAATGAGCACATACAAAACTTAATTTTAAGAATTCGAATATTCAAAACAGATTTGAATAATTCGACGCTTTTAAAAAATGTAAAATAAAAAAATTCGGTTATTTTCAAAATGTGTTAATTTAAACGACTTTTTAAAAACTATTAATGTAAACAATAACTTTTCCAAAGGCGTAAAATAAGAAACAAAGTGGAATTTTTCTAAAGCAGTTGATTTACAAAATTTGACTATTAAAAACTAAAAATTGTAAATTAAAAAAAGTTAATTTCAAAAACTTGATAATTTGTAAAATTTTACTTTTACGAAAATCGTTACTCTAAAGAGCTAGCATTTTTGACAAAAATCGTAAATAAAAAGATTTTGCTGTTGAGTGTGTGACCCTTCCCTCGTAAGAGTATTTGGAATTGTTGTTCATGCTCGTGGGTATATTAGTATTTATTTACGTAGGCTATGATATGATTATGACATGATTATACCAAGTATGTATATGCGTATGTATAATTGTGTTGTGTAATATAATCTTTTATTTATTTAATACAGCGAGACAAACAAGGAGAAGGTACTGCGGCGGATCCTTTCAAGTTTCTCGGCAGATGAAAAGTATGCAGTGGCAATTTACCTGCTCTTCATACTCGATCATAATCGCCGAGCAAAATGTAATTACGATTACCATCCATATCCATGTCAACATTTTTTCAGTCAGGCTGGAGAGAGAAGGCAAAGGTAAAGAAAAAATCACTTCCTGTTTCCTACCTACGCAGTTACAGCACAACACACAGCACAGTTCTCCGTAATTCATGGTAATATAGTCATCAGTCTCGAAGGCTCGAGAGGATAATTGAGATGTCTAAAAGTGTATTGTGTATTGTGTGTACTCATGAAGCTTGTTTATGATTTCGCTTTGACTTTGAATTTAAATTTGTCTGGGATTTTTAATCTGCTGGGATGGGTTTATGACTCCTTGTTTATTCTACTGGTGCATAGTCAGGGCTTTGGGATTAAAATGCGCTTCACTTTGTTACAATTTTATTAATTGATTGCGTCATAATTTTTGTCTTTTTTATCTGCCCACTTTTTCTTGGCGCGTGTGGCATTCATTTGATTAAGTTGCTTTTTAAACGATTCATGTACACTGTAAAAACTGGTGCATGTAAATCGCCTAAAACCTACTCTTAATTTTCATAATACAATTTTGAACGCAGTTCACCGTTTGTACATGTTGAAAAAATAACCCTTAAAATATGCGGTTATCCTAAAATACAAAATGAGTAACAAAATGTCCACATTTTTTTGAAAGGTTCAAAGTGTCATAATTTTGCACTTTTCAAAAAGTACAAAACGTCCCAATTTCGGCTTTTGAAAAAGTGCAAACGTCATAATTGTGTAATTGTATTTTGTTGAAAAGTGCAAAACCTTGTAATTATAGCTTTTTCAATAAATGCCAAATTTTTTAATTGCACTTTTTTCAAAAAGGACAAAACGTGCCAAAAACGGATATTTTGAAAGGCGCAAAATGGCATCATTAGGCTTTTTTGAAAAATGCAAATTGTCATATTTAAATCGTTTCTAAAAAGGCAAAACGTATTAGTTGCGCCTTTTTTAAAAATCGCCAAGTGCCATAATTACACATTTTGTAAAAGTGTTATTTGTCATAATTATGCTTTTTTGTAAGGGCAAAATGGTCAATTTTTACGTTATTGGAAAGTGAAACTTCATGATTACGCCACTTTTGAAATGTGCAATTATTCGTATTTGAAAATTGCAAAATGTCATAATCATGCCTTTTTTGAAAAGCGCAAAACGGTCAATTTACACCTTTTTGGAAAGTGTAAAACATCATCATCAACGTGTTCAAGACACCTACTTTATAAAAACTGGTAATTACATTTAATGACTAAAGCGCCTAACGGCATCATAACTGTGTTCAGAACAATTCTCAAGTTTTTTTGGTTTTTTCATGCATTTGTTCCTGTTTTAAGATTCTTCAGTTTTTACAGTGTACATCTTAATTAAATACTAATTTTAGGTTAGAACGGAGTTGTAGTTGGAATGCGTCAACAACTGTTGTCATTTCGATTGCCTTTATATAACCTCCGATTCCTCGGTGACGTGTTGGTCCAACAATCCTTGAATTAATCTCAAGTCGTTGACCAAATTAATATGAGCGACCCTAGTACGTAATTATTGGCGTTTTGAGTTCATGTCAACGAAAAGCAGTTCAAGTCTAGACACGTGTTTAAATAAAAGGTTACTTATCGGTTGCAAGATTGTTGTTGTTGTTCTTAGATTTAGATAAACAATGTATAACTAGTCACATGAGCCCACTTTAACTTGGGGTGTGTAATTAATAACCTTTAATTATACTCAATTTCATGTGCACTTCTTCAAAAGTTAGGTATTTTAATATTATTCATGTTGGGTTTTTGAACCTTTGTAGCCTATGATTTTAATGGCGCGTTAAATGCTTTGTACAGCACGTCGATTATTGATTGTTTGGATAAACGTGTTTGTAAAGATACTTTATGCAGTTGTTTAAAATTTTATGCATGTTAATGGCATTTGGATCTTTTCGTCTGACATTACTTTGTTTACTTGTGTTTTTATGGCATTTTGGTTTTGTTTTTGAAAGTCTTTTCATGAAATTTTGCAGTGCTTTTAAATTTTTGCTTTTATAAAACTAACCTTATTTGAAATTGTGAGTTCATGGTATTTTGAACTTTTTGTAGCGATCTATATAGTTTCTTTATGGCTTTTTGAACTTTTTTGGAATTGTGTTTTATGTTTTTGGAATTTTTTGAAATTAAATTTTTGTTTTTGGAATTTTTTAAACTTTTTTAAATTTTATTTTTTGTATTTGGATTTTGCTTTTATTAATTTTAAAATTTTCTGAAAGTAGTTTTTAAGAAATCTCCGACTTTTTTTTAAATTTTTATATTAAATTGAACTTTGTCAAATATTTTCTGATTATATTGCCCTCTATTTCAGTATTATTTTATGCTAAATTAGATTCTTTTGAACCTTTTTATTTTCGTCATATCAAACAAGTTCAAAATTTCAAACTTTTCATGCATGCAATTTTTCATAAACCGCTGTTTTATAGCATTTAAAGTTTTTTCAAAATTAAATTTTGACTCCTTTTAACTCTTCGTTATTGAATTCATTTCTTAGGCCAGTCTTTAATCTTTTGTAATTGAATCCGTACTTTGTCCCCACTGAACTGGCGCGTTACTTTGATTTTGATCGCAAGCATTTATAAAATTATGTGTTGCATCTTTTTGCATTGCTATAGCATGTATAAGTATCAAAGTGTGTACCAACCAACGCAATTTAGTGAAACTTTGTAAGTGCACAAGAAGCAGTAGAGCAATAGCAGCATTTATTAGCGCCAGCGCATACTGTAAGTGTAAGTACATATTTTGTACGCACCAGCCCTAATTAAGTAATTGTTTATGAAACGGAAATAAAAATTCAAATCACGAATCTCGAATCGTAAATATCTGGAGATGCATTGGTGGTCACGGGAATGATGAAGGGAGCGGAACTTTTATACAATCACACACTATTATATTTTCTTCTCTTCTTCTCTGCTTCTTCTATTCTCTTCTCTCTTTTTTGCTCTGCTTTTATTTTCTCTCGGGTTCATCTCTCAAATCTTCTTCCCTTCTCCTCACAGACACACTCCACGCGCATGTTCGCTGTCCAACACATCAACTTTTTTGCATGAAATTAATTATAATTATCAAATGTCAAAATCAAATTCAAATTCAACACCAACGTCAATGGCTGACGAGGAGCAGAACGGAAAACCAAAGACAAGGAGAATTCTGGGTAAACTTGAGTTTTTTGCTTTAATTTAAAAGCTCATAGTTATAGGTAATAATAATATTAAATGGAAACCGGAGACGATGAGATCAGATGATAGCGATAAATAAAAGTTGTGTTTTTTCTTGAATTAGTAGAGTATTGTTTTGTTGTTCGAATTAATTATACTATTATTATTATTCAATTCTTAGTGTTAGTAAAGACATGTACATAAAGCGAGGTGGATCTACAAATTATTAAGAGCAAAATGTACCATATCTTAGGCACAATTCTTGGAGATACTACACTTTGCGTCTTATTGAGATCCTTTGGAAAATCCATATGAAATGCAATTCCTTAAATTTGGTCGAGTTATTAGGTTTTGCACCTTTCTCAATAGCTAAACCGATTTTATTCCAACTGGTTCAAAGTGCAGTGTTTTAAATAATTGAAACACTGCACTTGTTGAAATTATTTTTAAATGCTTTTTGAAGCTTCAGAACATTTGAAATAAAATGACATCTAAATCTCTTAATTTGTATTGTTACGTTGCTGACTAAATAAAGTTTTTGTTGCAAAGGAAAGAATAAATTTTTTGCTGTTATTTTCCTAGAAACTCTTGCTCCGTCACGATCACAAGCGATTCCCAAAGTCCTCCTTTAGAGTCATCAAAGCATCAAAATCAAAATCGAAATCAAGAATCAAGAATCAAGACAAGTAAAAAATACATTTATGCAAAAAATGAAATATAAATACATATATGAGACTTGCTTATCAAGTGTTCATCCCATGGATGAAAAAATGCTTTGGATTTGGATTAAAATATCAAATGAAATAAATATGATTTGCGATGCCATAAATTGAGTACAATTATCATTATCCTGGAAGGGATCGCAAACGGACAAGTCAAAGGCTGCGTCTGTGCATTTATCAATTAATCTAATTATCTACGCGTATCATAAGCATAAGTATAAGTAGCTATTGAAAACCACTTGGTGCATACATGAGGAATCGAGAATAAACTTATTTTACGCTTTGTTAAGTTTTTCTCAATTTTTTTGCAGATCCTTTTCATGTTTTCAAGTAAAGATGCCAAACCAATGTAAATGCGAATTTCTTTTTGTTTGTTTGCTCAGTCTACTCTTGACTTTTCTGATTGCCCAGTTAGTCACAAGTCACAAGGGAATATTTTCGAAATATAATTGAATGGAATGGAGTAATATGCCCTTTGATTTCCTAAAAAACTACAAATTGTGAAAATCTGAAAAAAATTCCCAAGTTTCAAAATTAGTACTGAAGGCATTTTGTAACTGTAATACAATTTTTCTAAAAATTTAATGACGGATCTAAAGATGTTTTGCGTCAGATTTGAAAAACGCCTAGAATTTATTTTACAATATGTTCGAAAAACTTTTCGAACTTTCCCTCGTGAGTCCATTGTTGGTTGCTTAGAATAATAAGAATGAAAAAAAGAGATGGAAGCTGAAGATCGGAGATGGAAGCGATTTGATGGAAATGTAGAAATATACAAATAATCTATTAGATTTATCTTGCCATTCCATTTAATTGTGAATGCTCAGGTATTTACTATAATATTTACAAATTTACATTTGTGGAACGATCTTTGCAATCTGCAACTTTTATTTTATTTCATTTCATTTCACATCTTTTGCAGCGGATCAAAATATAAATGGGGATAATCATAAAGCAAACAAAATTGAGACATTGCCTCTGCTTTAATTCTCTAATTATTGCTACTCATATTTTATATACCACATATTAATACCCATTGCTCATCGTCAGACTTTGGTTATAGTATAGTAATAATAAATGAATATAATTTTATTCTACCTGAGCCCATATACTGACGTATATGTACTGGGACGGATGAGAGATGAATGGGAATATGTACATGTATTTATGTATCGTGTGGTTGTTTCCATGTTCTCTGGTTAATTGTTGGGTTTAGGTAAACAAAAAAGACGAGAGATGCAAGACACAGTTGAAATCCACAGGGAATCATGTTCCGCTCATTATTTCCCATGTTTTTCCAATTAATTGTACAAGAGCCTTAAGGACGAGAGTGGTGTGGTTGGGGTTGCAATGTACTATTACACTGTGCTGTGCTCACTCAGCGGATAGAATGCAGGTATTCCATTCAAACAACATGTAGATTCTACGCAGATTCTTCAATACAACTTCCATGCTGATTTATTACAATTATTATGTCATATTCTTGGCATTGGCACAGCAATCATCGAATCTGTTTCAAGCTTGTAAGAGAAAGGAAATTCTGGTTATTTAAAGGGTTTATTTTTTGTAATGAAAAAAAAGAGAGGAACGATGATTAATTAAGAAGATACTAATATCGAGTTGAATTTAGTATGTACATATTTTAATTAGTTTCTTTTTATTTATTTGGTTTAAAAAAGCGTACCTTTTCTTCAAGTTTGGAAAACATTAACAACAGTAATTTCTCGACTCATTTGTGGTAAGAATTCCGAAGAGTGTAGATAGAGTGTTTTCTCATATAAATTGAATTTAAGGAGAAAGATGGAATTTCTGGAAATTGAAAAGAACAGAGTTTGACATTTGTCGGAATTTTTAAATAGCGTTTGAAGGAATTTGAAGTTATTTGTATTTTTTTCACAGGCGTCTTTTAATTTTTTTAAAATATTATTCAAACTGGATAAAATTGGTTTTCAATTTTTCGAAAATGAAGAGATTTTTATTTTGAGCATTTTTAAAAAGAGTTAAAAGATCATCTTTGCACTTTTTCAAAAAGCATGAAGATTAGAATTTTGGCTTTTTAAAAGTGCACGAGATTTCGAATTTTGATTTTTTAAAATGCATGAAAATTAAAATTTTGACTTTTTAAAAATGCATGAAATTTATAATTTTGACTTTTTCAAAATGCATAAAAATTATAATTTTGACTTTTTCAAAATGAATGGAAGTCATAATTTTAACGTGTGAAAAATTTATAAAATTCTTAATTTTGCCTTTTTCAAAACGCATGAAATTTAGAATTTTGTTTTTCAAAAAGTATAAGTTTTAGTTTTTGTCGTTACGGAAAGCAAGAAATGTACCTATATCTTTCTCTCTTTCAAAAAGCACGTTTTTGATTTTTGATTTTTTTAAAAAATAAGCGCCAAAATTTTGTCCCCCCTTTTCAACAAATCTTGTACCTATATTTTACTTGAACCATCTTATGAAAATGAAATACGACAAAAGATCTAATTTCCAGCATTTTTCAACTTATACGTATAAAGGTGCCAAACAAATCTTCTCAACAAATCTAGTCTAACAATAATACGTCGCTTACACATATCTGTAAATGAAAAAACAAAATTTTCATACTCTAAAGAATGCACGAAAATGCTTTTGATAACCTTGCCCAGAAATGAATATCATAAATGCCTAGTAATAATAATAATTATGAAAATTTTGACAGATTACTGACTCTTTGAGAATGAATAATGAGGCTGAATTAATTTCCCCGTGGAATTTATTTAAAGCAGGAGCCGTGATGTGCAGCGGAAGAAGAATGAAGGCTGTCACTGTCACACTTTATACCCACATCATCATCATCATCATCATCGTATAAAGCAACGACTGACACTTTGTTCTCTCTGCCATTGTGTAGCCAGCCACACATTCACACATGGCCATGGCCCTTGTTTTTCGTCTCAACTTTCAACTTGTACTTTCATCATGCTCCTTATTATGAGCTTTACAGTCGTAGAATTTAGTATAGAACAGTTGGAATTAAATGGCTTTAATTGGACTCTCACATGCAGTCTGAATATTTGTAGATTTTTTACAAAAATCAAAATGTGTTAACTAGAACTTTAAGGGCAGACACTTATTACATTTTGATTCTTGAAAAGAAATGATGAAAGGAAAATTTGTCAAGTTGAAAAATGAAGAAGAGGAAAAGACGCATGAATGACAGCGATGGCCAGTGCCGTTATGCACTCGTATAAATTACAAGTGGGTAAATTGTCATTGCATAAAAAAAGGAGGAAGAGACGACAGAATCTCGAGAGACGGAGACAGTCGGAATGTGTTTTTCTATGCAAATGCACACATTGTCAAAAAATCATGAGCAAGAAGCAGAACAAGAATGAAGCAACAGCAACTCCTAACTCATTATCACAGGTGTGTGATACGCGATGTCAGGTGAGTTAAAGGTAAAACAGCCGATCCTATAGCAATTAGCAATTATTAAACAAACCAAATGAGCAACTGTGAATGCAATGCAAAAGGGTAATTAAAATTAGGGGATTACCGTAAGGCGATACAATAATAAGCTTACTACGTTGGGAATATCTGTATTGCATTGGATAGTAACTGTAATTATATGTATGTAGATGTAATTAATAAAATACATAATATGTAGCCAACCTTCTTTTCAAATTCTTAAATTCACAATGCTTAACAAGTATGGGTTATAAAAGGCTATAATTAGGTTGAGAGGTTGATTGTGTAAAAGTGCATCAAAATCAAAGGCAACATAGCAAAAAATATATGCTTAGATTTTTATTTTTCAACATTTTCAGAAAAGCCTCAGTTTTTATTTTTCGACATTTTCAAAACGTTTCATTTTTAGTTTTTCAGCATTTTCAAAAGGCTTCATTTTTAGTTTTCTAGCATTTTCAAAAGGCTTCATTTTTAGTTTTCCGACATTTTCAAAAAGCTTCAATTTTAATTTTCCAGCATTTTCAAAAGACTACAATTTTTATTTTCAGACATTTTCAAAAAGTTTCGATTTTTATTTTCCAGCATTTTCAAAAAGCTTCAATTTTAATTTTCCAGCATTTTCAAAAACCTCGGATTTTTAATTTTCGTCGGTTACAAAAAATCACGGTTTCATTTTGTATTACAGAAGGCTAAATTCATGTTTTTTAACCTCTGCAATTTTCACCAAATCTGCACAGCTACATAACGTATCGTTGTTCGCTATACCTGTATCTTCTTTACACATTGTGCCTTATTCAATTTACACACTACAAGAAAAAATACCGGATTAAAAATGATCATGTTGAATTTTCAAATACCAAAATTGATTTCAACTTTCCTCTCTCCTCCCGCCCTCAAAACAACAAGAAAGCAAAGTCTCATTTAAATAAATCTTGAATCAATTCCTCAACCTCGGTTTTAATTTCACTCACATTAATGTAGGTACATCACCGTATTATCTAAGATGTTTCTCAACCACACAAACACCATGTTGTATATCCCTTATATAATTTATAGGTATATAGTATACAATATACCTACATACAAAATGGTATCAATCCTTATGTGATTTCTAATACATATACATACTATATATTACAGCTTTGCATAGTGTATATGTAAATGGCCATTTGTTAAATTTTTTCCCGTTTTCCCCTCAGAGTAAAAAGGGAGCACGTCTTCTCACTCGTTCCTGTTCTTAAAGTCTTTCTATATAAAATCAATGCATATAAGGATTGTAATGGAGACATAGGTATATAAGACTATATAGTAGTGGGGAAGGAAGAGGAGAGGAAAGCTGAGGCTAATTATTATGCAACATGCAAATGCAGCAAGACACTTCAGGTCAGCACGCGAAGCAGAGATTGTGGGAAAATGATTCTCTTTCCACCGAAATCCAAGGAGGGACAAAAAATCTTGGAAAAAAGACACAGACAGCTGAGTATACGGAGAGGAACGCACGAGTGAGTGAGTTACTCCTGCTCCAAAAAAAACAACAAATTGTTCCTCTCTCGTCTTCAAAAAACCGCCTGGGCAATAATAATAATTATGCTCGATATCATATGAATATTACTCCTTATAAGGATTTCTCCTACATGTATATCTTATATGACTCGATTTTTCATATAATTGTAACAGACCAGGACCAGGCCATGTCATGTGATTATTACATATGCGAACAAATGGACGAATGACTTACCATAAAACATTTAAAATTCTTTTTGTCTTTCCCTCTGCTCTGCATTATTTCTAACAGACTATGTTGGCTTGGCTTGGCTTGTCTTGTCGCTTGGTTTGGGGATAGTGAGTGTTATTTTTTTAATTTAATCTTAATTTCTCACTTTAATACGCGATATCATTTGTCCCGAGGTGCAGGTGAATTTGATGGGGAGATTTACATGAGAAAATTAAGACGGCAAAAAGTTGAAAGGAGAGTATTCAGGGAATATTAAATGTGATATGGTCTTTGGTGTTTCTAATGGACTGTGGAGATTCTTGTCTTGACTTTATGGGAAGAATGAACGGTGTACCGGCATATGCAGTAATAAGCTGTTAGCTGCTTATATGAATATGCAAATACCTAGTCCTTATAGTGAATAGTGCTTGAGAGAAATACTTGAATTATTAAGCCGCTGTAGTGTATGTACCGTTTTCCCATTTTTCAAATTGTGTCTTTTCATTTTACCTTTTCTTCAAATTTTGTCAAATTCTAATTTTATGTCGTTTTCAAGACTTCTCACTTATTTCAGCCTCGTTTGAAAATCTTCAAATTTACATTTTTATACTGTTTAGAGGGTCGCAAGTTTAAATTTCGCTTCGTTTTCAAAAAGTCTCTTTTATTTTTCGTCTCCTTTAAAAAGTTCCAAAATTTTCAATTTTTGCAGTTCCAAAAAGTTCCGAAATTTCAGTTTTCACATCTTTCAAAAAGTTGTAAATTTTCGCATTTTTCAAAAAGTTCCAAATTTTCAATTTTTGCATCTTTCAAAAAGCTCCAAATTTTCAGTCTTCGCGTCTTCCAAAAAGTTGTTTTTTCATTTTCCACCTGTTTAACAAATCCCCCAATTTTCATTTTTCATGTTTTTGAGAGAAGGCCAATTTTCCTTTTTTGAAACTTTTACAAAGTCTCTTCATTTCGTTTTTCCTCTTTTTTCAAAAGGTATTTACTTTAAACTCCGTTTCAACTCTCGAAAAGTTGCGCATTTTTAAAACGCTCGAAAGTTTAGAATTTGATTACTCTTTTCAAAAT
The DNA here is from genome assembly GCA_036851915.1 of Ptenothrix huangshanensis. Classification (NCBI taxonomy): domain Eukaryota; kingdom Metazoa; phylum Arthropoda; class Collembola; order Symphypleona; family Dicyrtomidae; genus Ptenothrix; species Ptenothrix huangshanensis. The sequence continues at coordinate 25,777 of JAAXYX010001024.1, forward strand.
TTTAATCCAAAAAAAATAAAAATAAAATACTTACCTAAATGCATGCAATTTTGAAAAACTTTTATTCAACCCTTTGCCTCATTAAAAACATCAAATATCTGCATATCCAATAACTGTTACATGATTATAAAATGCATTTATTCCCACAACAACATACCTAACGTACAACTATACGGAAATCTTTCTTGCAATTTTACGATTCCCACTTTCAAAATTTTATATTACTAAATTACTATTAAATGCATTTTTCGTATAATGTCTTATATCATTATATTAAATAATTGTACTATTATTACCATTAATTACATACACATACCACTAACCACTACCAGTATATAAGCAATCTTGGTTGTATAATATTGTAGTTCTATAGTCATTCTGTATATTCTAATCAGTCGTGTATCTTTAATGCCGGTAATTTTGCTGCCATCGTATAATTTACATCCAGTCCCATACACCACACACACATCCTCCCTGTTCATTTGTTATACAACCTTAGCCCAGTGTCTTCGTCTTTGGTTTGGACTTGGACTTGGACCACAGGCAGTGTCATTACAAGCCTACAATTACAATTTCTTTTACGATTCCAATTAATCTTCATCTTGAGAATGTAAATGTGAATGCGAATGCAATGCTCTGGTTTGTGGGCAATCAAATCACATTATGGATATGAGCATAAGCATAAGGAGACTGGGAATCATAATAATATACAAATGTTTTACAGGTCTATCTGTATGAGGGAGCAGGTAATAAGTCATAGCACTTCCTTTTACATCCTTGGTTTTCATTTCTTCATGCACTCCACTCATTTGCTACGATCATGTAAAGTAAACATAAATCATTGAATCATAATCATCCACATTCGAATCTCTTTTTTCCCTCTCTCTCTCTCTCTCTCTCACTGGCTCAACAACTCTCAGGAAGAAATTTAATGGAGAAAAAATTAATGATATGCTCATATACAGAATTTAGATAATTATAATCGTACGGACGGTGAGGGGAATTCTTGCTTTGCTTTGCTTTGCTTTACTGGCTCTCGCTTTAATCTCCCAAGCCAAGTCAAGTCAAGTCAAGCCAAGCAAAGTCAAGTCAAGCCAGGTGAAAAAAGGAAATATAATTCGTGCATCAATATCTTTCAGAGAACAACTTGGCTTTGGCTTCATGTTTCATTTCATGTTCATGTGTGGTGGCTCTCGATCTCGCTCGATATTGCGAATTAATATTGAAGATTGTCTTGTAGTCGTATTGGGATAATCATAGCATTGGATTTTGTATCGTTGGGAGATTTTCAAATGCTATAGGATAGGAAACACTGTGTTGTGTTGTAGTATACACTTTTTTGAAGTTTTGTTTTGCAAGAGATGATTAGGATTAGGATTATGATGATGATGATGATGATGACGATGATGACGATGATGATGATGGATCAAGTGGCACGAAGGCAATTCATTTCGAATGGAATTCCTCAATCTCTGTATTACTTATAGGGAGCATTACTGATATTTTACATTGTGTGCTTACTGCTCTGGATGAATGACTTTATATGGGACTAATGATGTAGTGTGATTAGCATTAGAACAACAATTTATTGGATTCGTATTATGTGGAAGTTGCTTGGCGATTTTTT
>JAAXYX010001025.1:0-27384 GCA_036851915.1 Ptenothrix huangshanensis
TGGACCACATGGTATGTCAAACTAACAACTGGGATTTTTACATAAGGCGGGATGCCATGTCCTTTTTAAAAAAACTGGTTCGTTTTTGAGTAAATTTTAAAAAACTGCTTCGTTTTTGCGTAAATAAGAAATCTGCTTCGCTTTTGAGTAAATTTTTAAAAAAAATTGGTTCATTTGCGCAAATTTTAAAAAAACTGCTTCGTTTTTACGTAATTTTTAGAAAATCTGCTTCATGTTTGGGTAAATTTAAAAAATCTGCTTCGTGTTTGGGTGAATTTTTTAAAAAAATTGGTTCGTTTTAGAGTAAATTTTTAAAAAAACTGCTTCGTTTTTAAGTAAATTTTTAAAAACACTGCTTCGTTTTTGCGTACATTTTTTAAAAAAATTGGTCTGTTTTTGCGTAAATTTTAAAAAAGCTGCTTCGTTTTTTAGTAAATTTTTAAAAAACTGCTTCGTTTTTGCGTAAATAAGAAATCTGCTTCGTTTTTAAGTAAATTTTTAAAAAAATTGGTTCGTTTTTGCGTAAATTTTAAAAAAACTGCTTCGTTTTTTAGTAAATTTTCAAAGAACAGGTTCGTTTTTAAGTAAATTTTAAAAATTGCTTCGTTTTTGCGTAAATAAGAAATCTGCTTCGCTTTTGAGTAAATTTTTAAAAAACTGGTTCGTTTTTTGTATATTTTTAAAAAACTGATGCGTTTTTTATTAAATAAAAAATCTGCTTTGTTTTCGAGTAAATTTTTAAAAAAATTGGTTCGTTTTTGCATAAATTTAAAAAAAACTGTTTTGTTTTTGATTAAATTTTAAAAAAACTGCTTCGTTTTTTAAAAAATTGCGGTAGATGAGATCGGATTTTTTCACTATACGAAAAAAACTTCCCGACGCCACTGGAAGCACGCGCTTGCATGTTTGGAATTCGAGAAATGTTTTGAAAAATCCTTATAAACGTGCCTTTTATAATTGTTATGACACTAGTTTTGAAGTTTCGTAAAAGCCCGGCTGTTCAGTAAAATTTCGTGGAGTCGCTACTCACATGCCTAAATGCCAACCAACAGCACTTATGTAATTACTTTTAAATCTATAGCAAGTTCTTTGATCAATTTATTTCTATGATTTGCTGGAGATGCACATAAACTGTAACAAATAAAATTTACACGATTCCTCATCAACACAATAATATTGTATGATAATTATTGCTGCCAAAAATTATTTTTATTTTTACAAACACGCACACATATTTGAGTAATAATTAAATAACAATAATTAATTTGGTACTCATAAAAATGTCTTATCATCAAACGCACATTTCCAATTCCAATCGTGATTCGTGTTCGTGTTCGTGATGCATGGGCCTGACCTAAGACGTTTTTTTATTCAAAAAAACACCAGTTTTGTTATCAGGAATTTTTCGGCATCGTGTAATTACATCGTTAATATTTTGTACTTTGTATTCTCTTAAAGAACCGAGTCGTTGGAATAAACCGTACGCATAATTATAACTAATTAATTATTTACAGTAGTCGTCTTCTTCGTATAGAAATAACCAAAAGGAAATATAAAATTTATAAATATGAATTTTAGTTTAACATCGAATAATAAATACGTATAATTATATGAATTTATTTTAACAGTTAATATAGCCCAACTAGTCTTGAGCCGTATTTATACAGGAAATCAATGATGACACCGTTTGACCAGCCAAATCCGGTGACAATTTCATACTCGCCGCCCCCTCCAGGGGAACCTACGGACTGGACATCGTACTGTCAACAAAAAATACAACCTTGAGTAAAATCTTCATGGCAATTTTTTTTACACAATACTTTTTAGCATATTTTTTCTCTTCAACACTTATATTAAAAGGGCAAAATTTGAAAAATTGACTTTTTGAAAAGTGCAAAAAATGAAAAATTAGGATTTTTTAAAAAGCGTAAATAGCGAAAACTCCGACTTTTGGAAGTTTAAAACATGAAAAACTTTTTGAAAAAGTGTGAAATGTAAACATTCAGACTTTTTCAAAAGTGCATAAAATGAAAAATCGGACTCTTTGAAAAAGTGCAAAAAATAAAATTGCAGGCTTCTTGTAAAGTACAAAAATGAAAATTAAGACTTTTTGAAAAGTTCAAAAAATGAAAATTCAGACTATTTAAAAATGTAAAATACGAAAAATCAGACTAAAAAATTGAAAAAATGGGAATCAAGACATTTTGAAAAGCTCAAAAAAATAAAAATTCAGGCTTTTTGAAAAGGAAATCTTCATGGGAAAATATTTTCTACAAAATTGTTTTAGTATATTCTGTCTCCTCACCTTTTCAAACATAGTATCGTTTGAGTTTTTGAAAGCCCTGTAGTTGTTTTGCACCCACCGTTGTGCTAAATCAAACGCTAGATCTTGAGCCTCCGGATCTCCCGTATTCTGCAATGCTTCTACGACCAAATGCTGGAGCGGTGCCCATCCATTGGGAAAGTCCCATTGCTCTCCAGTGTGCTCCATGGAAGTTGGGATGCCACCTGGAAAAGCTAGAGCTCCAGAACTCCTTAAGTAGTGCAGAATCTTCTTGACCGTGTAGCTTCTAGGATTTCCTCTAAACCTTCCAAAAACCCCGCGTCCACTGATGCTAGATTCAGCACTTATATTCGCCCACAGCGGAACGATGTTACTGGGGTAAAATTCTGTACGCAAATGCTTATGTGTTAAGTCATAGTCGAACCAACAACCCAGTGTTGAGTCCCAAAGAATCTCATTTATATTCGATCTCCACTCGGCTGCTATTGCCTCGTAGTTTGAGGCAGGTTCAGGTTTTCCGAGCTGAAATAATTTCAACATTTCATTCAGTATGAAAGACAAAGTAATATGTACAAATAAGACTATGTAATTGCACGCTCTGGCGGGTCCAGAAAAAGTTTATGGAGGGGGCTAAAGAAAAAAATATCGTTATCTAGTGCACATTTTAAAAAGGTGCACCTATTTTTGGGTAAATTTAAAAAAACTACACCTATTTTTGTTTAAATTTAAAAAAACTGCACCTATTTTGTTTAACTTTAAAAAAACTGCACCTATTTTTGTTTAATTTTCAAAAAACTGCAACTATTTTTGTGCAAATTTAAAAAAACTGCGCCCATTTTTCCTTAAATTTCAAAACACTGCACCTGTTTTGGTGCAAGTTTAAAAAAACTGCGCCTGTTTTTGTTTAAATTTCAAAAAACTGCATGTTTTGGTGCAAGTTTAAAAAAACTGGACATATTTTTATGTAAATGTCAAAAAAGCTGCATCTGTTTTAGCGTAAATTTTTGTTTACTATTACCATTCTGTAGAACCGTGCCATTATTTTTGCATTTTGATAAATAAACGCATTCAGATCCACTGGAATAATGTTGCGAGTCCTTATGTCCTTTAGTGATCCCACTGGGAAATAAAAAAATAATTGTATATCATTGAAAAGTTGATTTTCAAAGTTGGTTGTGTTAACGATAAGTATATTTGCTGTTTAGTGTATATTGTAGTACCTGTATCATTGCTAACGAACCACCGGGAGGAAAAATCCCAGCCTGATTCTGCTCCAGATTTTAAATTAATGTAGAGTTCGTCTTGTTCTTTTTTAGTGGTTAGCTCGCTGGCTAAGTGGAAGTCCTCCCTAGAAATAAAAAAAGAATAAATGCATTTAATGTAAAAGTTCGACTCAGACTTAACAAAGTGCCTTATGGAAAACATAATTACATAGAGCTTATCTAATATAATTATTATTATGCCATAATAAGTACCAGAACAGCTTAAACATGGTGCCTTATGAGAACCATGTTAATTTTTAACATGGTGCCTTATGGAGACTATATGCATCTGAAAAAGTTTAAGTTCCTCTAACATGGTGCCTTATGCAAATAGTGTATAATTATATATAATTATTCTTACCTATAAGCTTCAGGCCTTGGTCCAGTTCTCTCATTGTTATACCTTGCCAGTCTCAAACTCGTCCTTTCCTCAACCCCACGGACCCTCCTGCTCCAGGGAATACTAACAGTCCGATTCTCCATCCAAAAATGAAATTCCTTGTCCAGTGTGTCTATATGCTTCTCAACGAAACTCAGATTTCCTGTAGCCTCCAAATAATCCCTTACCATAGGAATCAGCAGTGGTGGTTGACTTCTTGCGTAGTAGATTCTGCCTCCATTCGGAACATAACCGAATCTATCAATCATAAATAGGAAATTCTCAATCATGCCTCGGACACTGTCGTACATCTCCGAGATCAAAAGTCCCTTCAAAATCCAGAATTGGTCCCAATAGTAAAATTCTTTGAATCGCCCACCAGGGACGACGAATGGATTGGGAACATCGATGAGTGAGTATTCATCAGAATCCTGCCGGACATCATCGCTCATTCTCCTTCCCAACGCTTTCCAAATTCCATTTAATTGCTGGGCATAAGTTCTAAGACCAGAATCACGAATTTCTCTTAGGTATCTTGGATTAGCGGTCCAATCTGCAGGAGTCCATGCGTGAAGTGCTGGAGAAGTTCCATCAAAATTTGATGTGACAAAATTTTGCGTCTCTTCCTTCGTGGGGTTACTTCTATTCCTACAGGTTTGCATGAATGTGGCGAAATTAGCTTCTACGGAGGACGAGGGAAAGAGAAGTTTTTTGTCAACGAACGTCTTCGAGTCCTTGTCAAGATTTGCCATTTGGATTGTGTGGAGGATTGTGCCGTAGCAGTAGATTTTGCTGGAGGAATAATTACAATTGAAATAATTAAGAACATAATTAATTACACGTTGAAAATTTAAAATCCACTTTGGATTGAGTTGGAAAATAGGGGTGCAGCATGGACCGTGGTAATTCAAAAATTATTCCATAAAAATAAATTCCCTCCCCCACCGTATTTTCCCTTAATTCTGGGGATTTTCCTTCAAAAATAAATTCCTAAAAATCCCAAAATCCCCCAAATTCCCAATTTTCCACAATTCTCAATATTCCCATTATTCCCAAAATTCCCAAAACTTCCAAAACTTCAAAATCTAAAACTTCCGAAACTTGATAACAAATTCCCAAAACTTCCGAAACTTCAAAATAAATTCATAAAACTTTCAAAAATTTCAAATAAATTCCCAAAACTCTCAAAAATTTCAAATAAATTCCCACAACTTCCGAAAATTCCAAATAAATTCCCATTAATCCTTTTTTGCCTAAAATTCCCAGAACTCTCAAGTAAATTCCCATATTTCCTTTTTTGCTCAAGATTTTCAAAATTCTCTAGAAATTAAATCCCCGACATTTTGGGAATTTTCTCAATTTTTGTGCCCAAAATTCCCTCAAAATAACTTGAATTTTCCCATTTTTCGCCCAAAATTTCCAGGGCATTATTTTGTGCCATCTCTAGGCGTATTTATTATTTTCGTTACATTTTAAGTATCTTACCTGTCACATGGAGGTGGATAATCAATATCATTGCTAGGATCAAGGACATCTGCTAGATCTGTATCTTCCCCGCTTGCAGTTACTTCATTGGAACCCGCATCATTTGAAATTACGTTCGCGCGTACTGACACCAGCGGACTGCCTGCAGTAACCGCAAAAAGAACTCCTACACTCACAAACGCACTGAAGAATCCCATCTCGTTTTGTCGATTTTTTAATTACATTCAGTAATTTAGTAGTCAATTTTATTCTGGCTACGCAGTTTAAACGAGTTTGTAATTACAGGTCAGTAGTTTGTTTAATTCAACCTTTAATAAGAATAATAATACTGTCAGCTATGCTATAATATCGGTTTGTAGTAATTGGATTTTTATTAGTTATTATGTCCAGATGCGTCGTCTGGACTGCTTATCATTTCAACAAGATGAAAACCCACAATCAATCGACGATCAAATGTCAAACGATTGAGACTACTGACTACTGACTGACACTGACTCAGAATATTTCGATTGATTTGCTCTGGTCCAGTCTTGATGAAAGAAAGTTGGAATTGTGGTTCGACCTCGGTTTGGTCTGTCATTTATGAAGAAACGCAGGATGTGGAGTAGTGAGTGCTGGATACTCAAGTTGTTTACATATCACTTCACATTTCTATTTACATCTATAATCTGCATGTATTTCCAAATGTTGATTTAGTCTGTGGTTTATAGTACATAATTGTGGTCTTTCGATAGACTTGGGTATTTGAAGGCATCGACGGTCGGTTGATGTTGATTTGCATAAAAGTGACAGTTGACAGTCGATCCAATAATATTCAGACTGCGTTGGTTTGTCCATAAGTTTGAATGGAAAAAGACTGAGTGGATCAATTTCCTGGAAGGAGTCCAACTTGTGCAGGTATTAAATGTTAAATGTATTCATATTTATTTTCTACTCAAATATCAATGATCAACGATGCTGAATAAACAAAAGTTTTATGGAGAAGCCTATAATTATAGCTAGTCGATTCAAGTGATATGCCGATGTTTCCTATTAAGTTTTATTTTCGATATTTCTATACCGTATAATTATGGGTTTGAGGTTTCGTTGGTGTATGTGGTTTCCTTGGACGTTCTAAACCAAAGTAATTAATCAGTCGAATACTGCACACAGTAGCGATTCTAGGAAATTTTATCGAACGAGAGAGCTTTTGCAAAACTTCAAAACTGGGTTTTTTTCGTGTAAATTATAAAAAATTGGGCCTTTTTTTAGTAATTTGAAAAAAAACTGCGTCTTTTTCTTTAAATTAAAAAAAACTGCGGTTGTTTCTCGTAAATTAAAAAAAACGCGTATTTTTTTCGTAAATTAAAAAACAACTGCTGCTTTTTCTCGTAAATTGAAAAAAAACTGCGGCTGTTTCTCATAAATTGAAAACAATTGAATCTTTTTCTCGTAAATTGACAAAAAATGTCGTAAAATTCATAAAAGGTGCTTTCATAAAGCTTTTTCGAAATATTTCTGAAATCCCATACAGGGGAGCCCCAGCTTCCCTCTAGAATCGCTACTGACTGCACTGGTAGGTTTCTAAATCGGATGCTAATGTAATTATTTTAGCAGATGCATGTTCGAATAGGTACTCAATTTTCAAATCAAATTTAAATCAATTTTTTTTGTTGAACTCAAAAACATTAATTAGGTATGCACAAATGCAGAAATGCAGTATATGAACGCTTTTAGTAATTATTTGTCAATTAAAGCATATTTTGGAAATTAGTACCTATGCTAGAATGTTATTATGTACTGCACGTTTCCAAACGCTCGGTAATGCGAATTTTTCCTGTACATTTTATACTACGTAATTAAAACATTCAACAAACAATTAACAATTGAAACATTAAATCAGCCGAAATTACTAAAAATTATGACTATGTACTTCATACATATATCATGATTGAACATTGTGCGGTTTAGGGGTTTGTTTACGGTTTCAAATAATTAGTCTCTTTTGTGTGTTCTTGATATCATTATTTACTTGAAGGAGTGATAGAATTGTTGCAATATTTGAACTGAAGCAACTTGTATTACATAATAATTATTACTAATTATTGAATTTGATCGTTTATTTTACAGCTACCGCACTTGAATCAGCTCGGCTTACATACCAACTACTGAACCACTCCATGAATATTGATTTTAGTCAAGAATCACAGAATTCTACATACAAGGCGTGGCAAATAATAACAGTTTATTGATTGACGTGACACCGTACCTGTCCACAATACTCTCAATTTCTTATCACAAACTGGAACGAAGCGGCACATCAATTCCATGTCAATTCATTCCTCAGTCAAACATTGTGATTTTGGATGTAAATTCCTGTAGGATCCTGATTGTTCTTGTACTTTGGATGTAAAGTGAGCTTATTATTTATTTATTCGTAGAATATTAATTGTCAATGTTGACATAATAATCATGTTATGTGACATACATATGTGGTTACTTTCCGTTCTAACGGGCTCACGGTAAAATGATTCTCACTGTGATTCCCATTTGCATTCTACTTCCTCCTCACCGCTGTACATTTCCATGAATTCAAGTGGGGATTTGAGAGATAAACACACGTGAAATTGGGAGCTTTGAGAGTACAAAGGTCATTATTGTCGAGTGTATTGAGTTTACCTCTGTTGACAGTATGTGATAAATTTATTAACCGAATCATGTTTTTCAACCTGTTTCTTTACCTTTCGTACCACGTTTGTTTGTGTGTGATTCAGAATCAGAATATGTACAGATGTAGTTTATGTTTTATTCAAATTGTGATTTCGCAAATGTGGAGATTTACTTGCGTAGGTAATTACCTCGTGGAAAAATCGCAGTCACTGCTCTCTCTTTATTGAATTGCGAATACAGTAGGAATAGCGTAGGTATAATTATTATTCAATTTGATGTCTTTTTATTCGGTGCAATGTAAACAGTACTGCGAAACGTGGCGTAGCCCACGTAGGCCTAGGCCTACTAAGGATTTCAAAAATAAACTGCAGTCTTCAAGGTTTGCACAAAAAAGAGGCAGTGTTTTTAAATTTAGACGAAAAAGTCGCCGTTTTTTCTTTTTAGGCGAAAAGACGAATTTTTAATTTACGCGTTCTATTAAATTGTACGAAAACGGCGCTATTTTTTTATTTTATGCGAAAAATAAGACGAAGCTGTTTTTTTAATTTACGCAAAAAAGGACTCATTTTGTTTCTTTACATGAAAACGACGCTGTTTTTTTAAATTTTCCCAACGAGGACGAAGTTTTTTTTTATACGGAAAAGACTCATTCTTTTATAATATATAATTTACCTTAGATAAGACTCAGTTTTTTTTTAAAATCTACCCTGGATAAGATCAAGATTTTCCAGGTCTACACGAAAAAAATCCTGCGGGCGCTACTGGATGTTGAAAAGTTGTCATTTCTGAGTATTCTCAAAATTCTTCGTTATAAAAACCTATTTTTTCTAATTAGCCTCCAAAATTAGGCTACTGCGTTTTTGTTTCATGAAATGAAGCCACGTTTGATAGGGTCCTAATTCCTAATTAATGGTTTTTAGGTGGTAGCTTTCGTTCCCGTTGTATTCACCAATTCCATTGCTTTTACATCTGCGTTTAGCTATATTATTATTATATTATTATATATATGATAATTATTTCTATGCGGATAATTAGTTACGTGATATCATGAATCATAAATTGAACCTTTAACAAAGAAATGGCGGCAAAACTATAATGTGTGCTCAGGTTAAATATTTATGTATGTATAATAATGACAGCGTAAACGGCAAACTGTGTCAAAAGATAAGAAATAGCGGCTCTTCATTCATCATTATAATATTATCAGGGAATTTTGCATGTAGCTACAAGTTACAAGGAAATAATAATTACATGACATGGTATGAAAGTGCAAGTACGGAGATTAAATGCCATTGTACGATTAGTAAATTGTACTTTAGTTCTACTGATGTACATATGCAATTACCTTATCAGTCATTCCAAGTGTTTTGAAGCCCTTTAGTCTACGCTGCTACTACTTTCATTTTTGCAGCATATGTTTATGTCTCTGGTATTTACTGGATTAGTGATAGCAAAGCAAAGCAAATGCAAAGCAAATGCAAAGCAATTCATAATCGTCCAAAAGGTCGTTGGATGATTTCTTGTCATTTTCTCATTAATATTATAAGATGAAACATCTGGAAAGTTGTTATGTTACAATGATCAACTATTCTAGACTGCGTGGGGTTACCGGATGTTTCTATCAATTCTATCTAGCCTGTGGGTAATTAGTTTAAAGACGCGACTTGATATTTCTTTTTTGATAGCTGGATTCGAAACGGAAAGTTCAATGAATTTAAAAGTTTTTTTTTCTAAAAGGTGTAATTTTTCCGTCTTACAGTATTAAAAAATGTTTAGTTTCTCCGATTAACACTTTTTGAAAATGTATAATTTCTCCAATTAACACTTTTTGAAAATTTCTAATTTTTCTGATTTACACTTTTTGAAAATGTCTAATTTTTCTGATTTACACTTTTTGAAAATGTCTAATTTTTCTGATTTACACTTTTTGAAAATGTCTAATTTTTCTGATTTACTTTTTTCGAAAATGTCTAATTTTTCTGATGTACACTTTCTGAAAAAGTAAAATGTTTCCAATTAACACTTTTTGCAAGGGCGTTTTTTCTTCTTTGGCCTCTACGTTTTGAAGTTGATTTTGTTTTGTTAGCATTGTGCGTTGAACCTTGAGGCCACGGATACGCAAACTTTATTAGATTTTAAACTACCCATGAGAAGTTGCATTCTTTCAATCATTCATATATTTTCCTGTAATAATAAATTGCAAATGTAGCCATTAATTAAGAGATTGCTTTTAAAAAATTAAAATTGTTCCATCAGCTTGTTTACTTTTGTTGAAATCAAAACCTACATACTGGGAAATATGTAATTATGTTTATTTATTTCGTGTGTATTTTCCTAAACGGGGCATAATTCAACTAGGTATGTTTTAAACTGTTTTGAAAAGTTCTATTTCTCTTATTTTACGCGTTTGGAAAAAAACTCCTTCCCGTAATTCCATACTTTTCGAAAATGTCTGCAATTTTGCATCTTGCGACTGGAATTTTTAACAAAAAATTTCGAATTCGCAAGGAGTAAATGGTTGGATTCGAAATCTCCACTAGTCGGTAGTCGGTATCTTGCATACTAAACTAAAACTAAATTGCCAGTTCATTACACTTTCATTGTGATCTCCCGCCCTTTCTCAACTTCTTATCACCGTCTTGGTTCTCTTAAGTTAATAAATAGTGAACGGTTTTACAAAGTAATGTGACATGATTTCGTCTCCACATAAATAATCGGGCACAGTGCACTGCAAAGTTGAACTTATGGAAAAGAGCAATGACTGATTATGCAAAAATATACAGATACGAGTTTGTTTGGTAATTTTGTTCACAATGGAATCTTTAAGTACTGCTATTTAGCACAAACATAACTTAACTTGACAGACTGTGTGCCGCCGTCAACGTCAAAGTGATAAGAGCATTAGAAATCTACTTACATTGTAATTGTAACTGTAATCAGTACTTCTCAACTGTAACCTTTTTCAGGCTTGCGACAATGTGTGTATTTTATCTTCAAATTAATTTGAATAAGTCGGATTTAAAATATTCCTTATTAAGGATTATTCGAAAACATGTTTGCTTTAATTTTAATTACTAATTTGCTTGAGCAGAAATGCACTAACGGGAGTTTATGTTTTTTCAATTTATGTTGCTGTTATTGTTATCGGTTTCTTTGAGGTCAACAATCTACTGTGCCACGTGAGTTCGCGTTTTTTTCACTGAAGAATTTAAACTAGTTGGTTTTATGTTACACCCATGTGTGTAATTTTCCTAATAATGACTTGCTTTTTTACAGAATTTGTTTTCTCGACGTCCAGATAGATAAAAGCGCCCATTATCAGCCTTGTTAATTACTACAACGTTTTAACCTTATATCTTAATTAGGTAGTAAAAGAAATGTTTTAGTCAAATTAATTATACAAATTGATGAGCTAACACACGTGTTTCTTGAGATACTGTTAATAAAACTAATGAGCATTAATGAGTGTTCATATCGTATCGGTTTTTTAGGTCAATATTCTGTTCTAATTAATAGTACTTATAACTGTTTGCCGCTTCGTTTATATAGCATAAATTTTAACTTAGGATTAGATGCTTTAAACCTGCAGCATACCATCAATCATTCAATGCCCGTTGCTGCAATTCCGGTTCTAGTTAAGACAGTTGCATTCTATTGATCAGTAATGTGTAAATTAACGGTAAATCGGAGATGTTTGTATTTTAGTGATGTAGGAAGTATTTGGCATAAGAGGTCAGGATAGTGAGTATAATTATATTCTATTTGTTGGAAGTTTTCCTGTAATTAGATATATTTCTACGTTCCTTATTAGAAGCAATACAATTACCCAGTATGTTTTTTAACATTTTAACATTAGTTGCACAATCTTTCAATCTGTCCAAGCAAAAGCACACTTAGAATATAATTATAATCCGTTTCTTTCCACAATGTGCCGGGAAGCTAATGAGGCAAGACAAGACAAAATGTCTCAAAACATCGACACCAATGATAAATCATATTTTAACTGCATTTTATCAGTCTGCTCTGTTTTTCGCTGATAATAGTTAACAGTTGTTCCTTTATAATCATTCACTATTTTGCAGTTTTTATAATTAATTACCTCCATAATTATGAAATAGAAGATGTCTATTTCCAAGCAGGGGAAGCAACTATGTACAAATTGTTGATTATAATTACGGCCTTGGATCACACTCATTCATCAACTGTTTAATTATAATGATTATTATGTAATTACAGGCACATGATTATTAAAAACGAAAAGATCCACGTTTTTGTCCTATTTGACCCACCTTTCATTACTAAAAAAATTAACATCGAGGTTGTGTTTTACAATTTATTACGATCATATTTTACTAGTTTTTATTATTGATGAAAGGAGGAACTCAATGGCTTAAATTGAATGGCAATGACTCCCAATCACAATAATTTTACTCAATTTATAATTATTGAAAAAGAGGCGCGTTACCATGAATACTGTTTATCGATGTCGAATCGAAGGCTTGATTTGTTTACAGCAACACGTCGCTTCTAAAAATAATATTGTTTTTTTTATTTTTATTATTGCTTTTTTATTAAAAATTATTTTTATTTTTTGTGATTTAACTAATGCGATTTTGTGATATTATTTGACATTAATTAACACTAGTACAGAAGCAAAATGCCTTGAGTCAATGTTTTTGCTGGTCCTGGTCCTGGTTCTGGCTGGATAATAGTAATAAAATTATTGGCATGTTGGATTACTTGAACTGATAGCTTTAAATTAAATTTTAGAACAAATTTTTGAATCTATTCAATAATCCATTAGTTTAGTATCAGTCATATTTGAATAAATTATAAATTTTAAATAACAAACGACAAAATTTGTACACTTTTTCATTGAGCATGGTAAGTCTTTGCTTCTCCTAGTTATGTTTCCGTTTCCGTTACATGATATTATCATCTCATAAAATTAATAATAATTGATCAAGTGATCATCGAATATCGATCGTGAATCGTGATCGTGTATCGTAATTAATAGTAAATAAAAGTAACATGAACAGTTATCATTTATCATAGCCATTTCCCCCAAAAGTTCGATAATTCATCAAAATAATTCAGTTGCGCAAAAATAATTTAATTATGATTCCATTCCACATCCTCTAGGTCATGACCCTCAAGTAGAGTAAAGCTGACGACGACGATAAACGACGATCACAAAGAATGGCAAAATTGTCATCTCTTAGTGATCCAAGATGCAAGCAACATCACCCAAAACAAAGACAAAAACAATCAACTTCAATCTCGCAGAGCAAGTAAAAATATGAATTTATTCTGTCTCGGTACGGGCCATCGAAATATTTCCAAATCCA
Source organism: Ptenothrix huangshanensis (assembly GCA_036851915.1). Classification (NCBI taxonomy): domain Eukaryota; kingdom Metazoa; phylum Arthropoda; class Collembola; order Symphypleona; family Dicyrtomidae; genus Ptenothrix; species Ptenothrix huangshanensis. Next base: position 13,408 of record JAAXYX010001025.1, read on the forward strand.
GCTACACTCGTTCTCGTTATCGCTATCTAAATCAACTAAGACATCAAGGCAGGACACAAAGGCATCTGTACGAGCAAGAATTGATCAGGAATTTCAAAAACAAGTATGAATATGAAGGTGCCACATTATCAGACAGACCACCATCCAGAAGGAAATTTCAAAATCACTATTACAATCACTATTACGATCACAACCACTTCAAACTACAACAACAAGGTCTTCCAGATGAGCAAGGGAGTCATTTTTATCCCAATCACAATGATGATCAATATGATAGTGATCATGATTCTTCTTCTAACCCAGACGATAGCGATCTTGAAAGATTTCAAGAAGCGGAAAAGGGTCTTCTTGACGCCAACAAAATCTTACAGGTTCCATTTGAAGTCATAGAAGCAGAAGACATTTTATTCTGGGGTTGCCCACCGCATAAGAAACCCAGGATAGAGTATAATGTAGATTCTGATTACGGACCACAATTAATTTATTATTTTAATGACAATGACATTGACCCCGAACATGATTCTGGTTCTGGTTTTGAGGAGAATCAAAATCAAGCTCTAGATCAAGATCATCAGCAAAATAGAAATTCAAAAAATGATGGCAATGAAACTGGAGAGGATGAGGAGGATGAAAATCAAAATCAAGGACAAAAAGAAAACGAAGGTGAATGTCACGAAAATGAAAATATCCGTAATTGTGATTCGAATGTTAGTGTAAACTTTGAATTCACTGAAGACAGAAAAAGACTTGTCAGTTTAATTCCAATCAAAAGTTCTACACCTCAATCTGATAATGAAATCCTGCACAAAATATCGAACGAGGTTTTGGTTCCACAACAACTCAAATCTACAATAGTATTGTCAACTGAATCCTTGAATCGGACCAAGATCAACGATACTCATTTTGATAATAAAGAAAACTACTGTAGCTGTTCCAAATGCCACTTTGTTCAAAATCAGAATATCAACAACAACTTCAGTGTCAACCGCAATTCTTGCTCAGCCTTTAGACACTTCCAAACCTGGAACCCTTTCTTCAACTGCGATATCCCCGATGCAAATTACAATCAAAGTCACGATAAAAATGAAAATATTCAAAACCAAGACTCTAGTCTTCCACAAGATTTTTACAGACGAGAAAGTAACTTAAACTCCGGATCCACTGCAAATAATTATTGCGAGTATCACATCAATCCGTTTTACGATTTTGATATTGATCTCAAAAAGTCATTTGCTATTACAAATGATGATGATGAAGTCGAAAGCAACAAGAGCAACAAGTCCCGTAGTCAAATTCCAAAGAATCCAACTCCGTTCGAAAGCTCCCGGTCGCAACTGAACAATAATGACTTTTTTGTCAATTGGTCCGATGCGAATCCATTCAGTTTCATATTTAAGAACGAGGACGAGCTGGATCCTGAAGGTGACATTCCCGAGCAGTTTAGACTTGGGGTTGATGCCGATACTGGGACTGAGACTGAGACTGACCTGGACCTTCTTACAAACCACGACCAAGACCAAGGTCATCAAGGTCATCCAGATTCTACGTTACCTGATCTTCATCAAATATTCATATCAACCACAAGTTCTGGTTCAAAACACAGTAAAAATAAGAACAAGAGTAGACATCGACACCAGTGTCCTTTTTCTCAATATGAAAGTCATTATTACCACGATAATGATTATGATTATAATTGTGTTGGTAAAAGAAACTCTTCTGCGTCCACGTCTACGCTCACCTCCACATGTTCCTGTAGGATTTTCGACGTTCCAGAAGGTAACGACAAGGCCATAGTAGTTCTTCGACCCAGCGTTCCTTGCCCCCTTCATAATCCTTATCCTCCAGTGTCATCAAGTTTCTTCGAAGCTGCAGAATCCAATTCAAACTTAGGGCCAGGGCCGAGGCCAATTATTCAAGAGTACACTTCTGAAGCTGAAGACACTGACGGGCATACGAGTAAAAAGAAGGAACAAATAAATCCCGAAGATCTTGACAGACGGTGCAAAAGTCTATCAGCAAAGCATTTAAAATCTCGCCATCTCCTTTCTGTTCTACAAATCACTGAACTTACCTCCAATACCTCGTCGTCCTTGTCACCGACATCGAGTACACGAACTTCTTTTAACGACAAAGAACAATTGTCATTGTCACAATCACAATTACATTCGGACGTGGGAGTAAAGGAAATGAAAATGAGTTACTTGATGGATTCTCATGATACTACTAATACCAACACTGACACTGACACTGATACTTACACTAGTACTGATACCGATACAACTGCTAACATCGCAGAACATGTGGACTCGGAAAATGAAGTTGATGAAGTAACACGAACAGCAACAACGAGAACGGAAGTGGATATCGAGAACGAAGAACAAAGCAAAAAACAACACGAGGTTTCTAGTGTGTTTTTAGCGGATCAAGACACTAATACTTATAATTATCAAGATTGTGGTCACAAGGAAATAGTTGCCATGTCTCTTCCCGCAGTTTTCCAACAATTGTTGGACAATGGAGACTGCAATCGCCAACGCCGGGCTATTTCTATAGCAATCACCCAACAGCACCATATGGAGGTTCACCAGGACGAGAACCAAAAGGTCAGCGACGAATCTGAAATTAATGAAACCAAATATCATGAAAATCACGAAGCGCCGGAGTCTGTTCAAACGTCAGAGTCAAAGTCAAAGTCAACATCAAAGACAAAGGCCGCATCAAGAAATAATTCAAAAACAAGAATGAGATCAAGATCCAAATCGACCTTCAATCCCTCAGAGGCAGCCAAAAGTAGCAAAGAGATCCTGCAACTATTTAAACGAATAATGATCGAATCCTCTTCAAGATTATCGTCGGTGTGGGAAATAAATTCAATTCTTAGTCCCCGTCCGATTCCAGGACATAGTAATAATGACAAAAAATCCCGCTCAAGTCCCACAGCCCGAAGTCCCACTTCATCTTTAATCTCGTTTTCACCTGAAATTTCCTTTACAAGCGAAACGGAAACTGCTCCACCCAAAATTGACATTGTGGAGGATGCTGCTAATGTAACTATTACTAATACTAATACTGATCATGATCATTATGATTTAGACGTCACCTGCGACTCTACTCTGTTCCAACAACTAGAAATTTTCCAATCGGACTCGATGGACGGGGAAAATTTCCCCACGAACAAATTCTACCCTCCACCCACACCCATGTCCAACGCTTCGAAAAAAAGTGATCGAAATAGCACCTACAGTGATACGGCTGACAAGAAATCTCCAAGAATTAGTGAAACAAATTGCGAATCCATTTCTAGAACTAGTGCCAAAACTTGTGAGAGCACTCGTAGTAAGAAACAGTTAAGTGAGCAACAAAAAACGCGATCAACTACTGGACGAAATAGTGCAGAGGTCAAAAGTGTTTGTAAATTGCTCTCCGAAAAAAAGCCGAAAGGTGGCAGTTCTCCCGGAATCGGGATCGCGATCAGCAACAATGGAAAAGTACTTTCAAAAACTCAAACGAAGGATAATGATAATAGTAACTGTGTGGAGGAGATAGGAAATGATTGTGAAATTGGAAATGCAAACTCTAGTTCTCCAAAGTCGAACTCTACCTCAGCAGCAAAGTTAAATTCGAATCTCCCTCCGGTAGGCTCAAAAAAGTCCTGTCGTTCTGGCCACTCTGGCGGCTCGTTTGAAATTTCAAAGTCAAAGTCCATTCAAAAGAAACTTACAGATGAAGACATTTCTTATAGTCCCAAGAATAATTCTGACGAGAATTCCAATGCAAAAGCAGCTACGAACAACGGCTGTTCAAGACCATCGACCGTAAAATTTAAGCAAGATTTAGAACTCGAACACAACGAATCAGAAACGATGTTCAAAACAAATATGGATCAACCTGTTACAGAACACGACCCTGAAATTGCACTTGACGACATTGTAAAATCTATGTTATCATTATCAGTTGATTTAGAAATCCAACCCCCTGAAATCAACAAAGTTGCAATTGAGGAGCAAGAAAAGCCAAAAAAAATAAAATCCATAATAAAAAGCACGAGCAAATTCCAATGCCAAAGTCAAAATCAAAGTCAAAATCATGAGAGTGACACTCAAATGAAACCCAAGCTGAGCCGGAAGTCTGTAAACAGAAACTTAAATTCGAATTCGGATTCAAAATCAAAATCAAAATGGGATTCAAAATCCAAGTCAAAATCAAAGTCGAGAAGTAGTACACGAACAAAGAAAACATCATCTACAAGAATTAATGACAAAGGCAAAAAAGATGAGAACAATGTCAATAATGCTCCTCCACTTTCAAGCGTGCCATCACCGGTAGATGTTGTCAATAATTTAAATATTGTAGCAGAACCTCCACCACCGTCCAGTTCTAATGTCATACAAACGAATACATTAAATGAGTGTGAGTTTGAGGAAATTAAAAAAAGTTGTTTCAACTGCAACCGTTATTCTTCACGATCGCTTCTCCCTTCCTCAACAACTACAACCACTGCAAAAGACTACCACTCCACCTCGGCCAAAAGCGATAGTTTCTTCATCCCAGCAAAGCACTGCAGGTTCAAGAAAACCTACAAGAATGTCAAAAGTCAATATCAAAATCGGGTTAGCTTCATCAACACCCCAGTAACTGATGAAAGAAAATTCATAGAGCCGTATTCGTATTCTCGTAATGGTAAATCCGGAGGGAAATATGGTTTTAATAGTAATCGAAATCAAATGCAAACACCTGCACCAGTATCCACCGATGTTACTTCAACCGATGCAATATCCTTGTCAGAAAGATCCAAGTATGAGTTGTCGAAGGATTCTAGACCCAGATCCCGCAGTCAAAACGAACAGCGAAAGAGAACGGGAAAGGGCATTAACTTTGACCTTAGTGGTGGCTTTGGGGTTAACCCTGAGAACTGCTATAGTTCCTCACAAAATTTAGAATACAACCGACATCGGACAAAAGCTGGGAAAAAAATTCCCACTAATCTCCCCAGACTAAAAAGAACCTCAAGACTGCCCAATATCTCAGCTAGGAAATATTACGAACATCAATATCAAAAGCATCGTTCGGGATATTGCGAAAACGAAAATTCTTCTGAGAGTTGTTCCGATAAAATTCAAGGTCATGAAGATCAAGAAGTAGATGAGACTGAGAATGAGATACATTTAGCAGCTTTAAATTTAAATTCCTCTGCCCAATACCATAAAGAGGTTGCTTCGAGGTTGGGGAATAACGGGAGAAGAAAAGGAACAGGGCCCAAATCCAAGAGGTTAACACTGTGGCAGAAAATGCGTCGGTACTTCTTTGGTTGTGGGAGTGGGACGAGTCGAGGGAATAGTTATGAAAGTATTGGTGAAGAGCCTTTGAGTCAGGAATGGTAAAAAGCCATTATTTTTATTTTTAGATTATTTTTATGAAATTGTTGTTAAACAAACGTATTTAAGTAAATTAATTTCATGAACAATTAATTATAAATTCAGTGAAAGTGATCGTCAATCATCGGTGAGTCTGTTTGAACGAATTGTAATTTGGTGGCGAAGGAAAACGCATCGACAGGTGGCAGTTCATCACCAAGACTCTCTTCAACTCATAAGAATCAAACGACAAAAATGGCTCAAGGAGATGCATGAGTTTTGTCAAGACTGTAAAACGTAATTAAATAACTAATTAAATTCATGAAATATTTCCAATTCGCTAACGATAGCATATAGACTAGACACTGATTCATATTAACTATAAAGCTCATTATTCACTGTCATATAGTCGGTGAAGAGTCAAAATGACCTAAATCTAAATCTAAAGTCATAAAGGTGACCCAAATCCAAATCACCTTAAAAACAAAAAACAAGATGACCTAAATGCATTAGTTGCAGTTGCAAGTTAATTACTATCTACATTAGTCGTTTAAAGTTCACTTAGTGATTGTTACGCGACTTTTCATACAGTGCAAAACGTTGTAACTGCAACATTTCAAAAGGTGTATAAAACGTTCTAATTACAACTTTTCTAAAAGTGTAAAGCATTCCGATTACGACTTTTCTAAAAGTGTAAAACGTTCTAATTACGAGTCTAAACTCTTCAAAAATTAATAACGTCCTATATAATAATTTTAAAAAATGTGACGAGAAATCAAAAATAAAATTTCATGCGAATTTAGGTCATTCTGCATTTGAATTATTTCAGATTTAGTTCGTGTTGCTCTTAGCTGCATTTGGATTTAGGTCATTCATCATTTTGACTCTTCATCAAAGAAATGATTATATTTTGCCACAGGATAAACAATAATGTTAGAGTTCCTCAGCGACGTCGCGACAAACGTAGCCATAATAGTAATGAAAAATCTAACCCGAATCAGAACCAGAACCGGAAACGGAATAAAGAGACAGAACAACGTCGTCTCAAGAGCTCTTTGAAAAATTATGAGAGCCACCTTCCAAATCCCAATGAAGTTAATAATAACAATAATAACAGTGCTACTCCCACAATCAAGATAATTAACTCGGAAGGTTGTGTTGTAATCCTTAAGGATGACAAAGACAAAGAGAAAGGTTTACTAGACATTTTAAATGGCAACAAACCTAAAGAAAAACATGGTAATCAAAAATCTACTAAATCAAAGCCGATTAAAGGAATTTTGAAAAATACAAGTGAAAGTGTCAAAGCTAATCAAAAACCAAATCCAAATCATAATCCAAAGATAAACCAAAAGCAAAAGTTAAAGGAGTTCCAGATGCAAACTCCCAATTCCAATTATCTTCATCGTCTTCCTTACCTTCAAAACAGAGAAACGCAGATTTCGAGAACAAGAGCACGAAGAAGAGCGAGAAGTTACAGTCAACGTAGACCAGAAAGGATAATTGACTACAAATACTCTTGAATTATGAATTTTCTTGGAATTATTTCATTGCATGACACTTGTTCAACTCAACTCTTGCTTGTTTTTCTAAAAAGTAAACTTGGATTTTTTATATTTGAATTGAACACGTTTGTCTCACGTTGAAAAACGAATTTCGAATTGAGAGTTGCAATTTCGAATATTCGAGCGTTTTCATTTCTTTCCTTTTAAAGAGAAGTCACACATGATTACCCATAGAGAAATATAAACGCAGACAGTGACCTCAGTGACGAGGATGTTATCAATTACAATTTATGTTTCTTTAATTAGTTTTCACGTGATTTTATTATAATTAATATTAGTTTTGTTTTTCAATAAACAAACCTGTATGTATGTACAATTAAGTAAGTAGATAAAAATGAAATATTTGTATACTAAAGCTTAAGCTAATGAAAACAAGTTTAGCTTTATTTATTTACGATTACAACTTGTGTTCGTCCATCATCGAGAAAATGACAACTAATGAAACAATAATGAAATAAAAACATGCGGTAAGTGTAACAGATTTGGCATTTTAACAAATATTTATTTTGGTGTTTGCTCCTCCTGAATGGTTGTATCCAATATTTATTTAGTCACAATAATTAATATTAGTTGATACTTGTTTACCTTGATTTTCGTATTAGATATAAAAACCACTTCGACTTCCGACTTTGGGACTTCCCTTTCTTTCTTTATTCCCACTTTTACCAGTTTTTACCAGTACGCAAAATCAGAACTGTCCACGGACATCTGCAACCATTTTTGAAATGTGCCTTGTTTTTTTATAGCTAATACATATACATAATTATATCATTGCAATAAATTCGCAATTCGGAAATCTTAGGAAACTCTACGGTTTCTTAAAAAATTAGTTTAATGGCGGATATAATAATTATATGTAACCTTCATTTGTGGATTTTAGGACCAGGATTATTTACGTTGACCTTTATGGCAATTCATCTTTCTGCCCAAGGTATAAAAGAATACGCTTGAACATATTTTGTTTAAGTTATGATTAATTATGTACTTCATACTTCATGTGGTTCTGGTTGCAAAAAATTACATACATATCCGCGGCTATTATTTAGATATCCTTGAACAGTTATTTTTTGTTTTACGAATATGCGCAGGTCAGGCATTTGAATTAGGAAATAAGGAAGCGAAGGTTTCCATCACAGAGTCTAATTTAAGGAGGAAGCATTATCCGGGAGAATTGATCTTTTCCGATGAATTCGACACCTTAGATTTGGAAACCTGGTTTCATGATAATACTTTCGGAGGATCTGTAAGTCTATATTCCTACTATTGGAAATGATTACTAAATTACTGAGCAGTACACCTACAGAAATGCTTTTTAGTTTTAAACTTTAAATCCAAATGTAATTTATTTTCTAAGCGTTTACCGTATGTAAAATTAATTAGACTTGTTTTAGATTGATTTTTGTAATTGTGTGTACGAACCTATTCCTAATTTTTTTGCAGACATGGCCGTTTCATGCAAACACAAATTCTCGTACAATTTCGTATGCTAAGAATGGAACTCTATTTATTAAGCCCACCCTCACTTCGGAGATCTTCGGGGCTGGCTTCCTGTATAATGGACAATGGGCCATAGAGGGGCCGTACCCAATCGATATGTAATTAAATACTAATTTATTATTAACCATTTTTTCTTTTTACTTATTAACTCAGTTTTTAGAACTAAATGGTTGCATAAAATATTTAAATACTAGGTGCACCGATCCAACCAACTATGGCTGTAAGCGATCAGGTCACTATCCCTACATCGAGTATTTTAGTTTTACATTTAGCTGTAAACTGGCGTAGTACTTTTGAAAACAGAATAACACGTTTCTCCATTTACGCAATGCTAATTATTTGAATTCGAAAAATATTGGCGGGCTCATTGTTGAACCTATGACCTTCAAAGTCCGTCTGTACGATACTTGCATTACGTAAAGTCAGAAAAAAAATACATAGCGCAGCTCTTTGAAACTTCAAATTTTCATGCAGCAAGGCTTAATTTCCGCTTTTTCCGATTTTTTCCCATAGTGCATCGTCAATCCCGTCATCTCCGCGCAGTTACGGACGGTCGAATCGTTCTATTTCAAATATGGGCGGGTTGTAATTCGTGCCAAGTTGCCGGCGGGAGATTGGATGTGGCCTGCCATTGTGATGCAACCACGTTTCAACACCTACGGAGGATGGCCAGCCTCGGGGGATTTTCGAATCGTGGAGTCGCGTGGTAACCAATTGTATTTCGATTCTTGGGGAAACAATTTCGGAAGTGAGAGAATCACTGCTGGTATCCATGTTGGCCCTCACTGGATGGTCGACAGATTTGATTGGTTCACCCAACCCAAGTGGACCACTTCTGGGCTGGGCTTTGATCGAGATTTCCATACTTACGAACTTCGCTGGACAGATGGTAGGAAGCAAGATGAACTTAAATTAATTATTTACGTTCTTGTTCTTTAATAAGTATTTGAATGTTAACTAACATGGTAAATTAATTAAACGTAATTAAAGAGGTCATCGAATTTTCAATTGACGGCGTTCTACTCCGTGATATTCGGCCACCCTCTGGCGGTTTTTGGGAGTTTGGACAGTTTGATTCGACCCCATATGAAAATCCTTGGAAACATGCTCAGAACAAAGTCATGGCTCCGTTCGATCAAAAAGTAGGAACCGAAATTGATTTATTTCGATAATAATTAATTAATTTAATATTATTTTTAAGTTCTTATTACTTTGTTCAAAATCAAAAGTGATGCATATGACTATAAAGTCATAATAACTATTATCTGCAATTTCATTTCATCCCATATCAGTTCTACTTGACCATAAACGTGATTGTGGGTGGAAAATATTATTTCCCGGATCACTATATGAATAAGAAGGGAAAGAAACCTTGGGAAGACGAATCCGAATCAGCTTTTCTACATTTCTTCGAAGGGAGAAATGATTGGTTCCCCACCTGGGCGGGAGATGCGGGAGCATTTCAAATCGATTATGTCCGCGTGTATGCCATCTGAAAAAATAAGGCGAAGAGCAGCTTAATTCAATTAATTGCAATCGTTTTCTTGTTTGTTTGTCCGTCTTTGCTGTTCCATCAAGCTTAAAATGTTTGTCTTTGATTCTGTAATAAAAGTGCTGAATACAATTAAAAGTACATCGAAAACTCATATTCAACTGCATTACGTTTTACGTGTACTTGCATTCTTGCGTTATTCATTAAATCTAAATTGAAGATTTGGCAGACTTGAGAAAAGAGTTATCTTGTGGTACATACTAAGTAAACACTTGACGAGTTCGCCGACATTCAGCAACTTCAGGTTGAAGAGCTCAGAAAACAAAGATAATTAAATAAAATATGCAAAGGAGTTTGCACGAAATACTGAAATAGAATAATTTATTAGAGACGTACTTAATGCTCTTCAGATTTTTAGTTCAAGTATGACACTGACAGTTTATCACACTTTATCTAAAACTGACAAAGACCTACACTTGCTTCGAGAATTTGACAAGTGTTCTAAATTCAAGGCAAAGTAACCACAAAAATTAGAACCTCATTTTGCACTATTTGCTTGATGTAATTATTTATTTAACTTTGACTTCGACTGATGCATAAGTACATTCAATAGGAGATTATAGTTAGAAATTGCACTCACTTCAGAAGTTATTCCAGTAGCGAAGCAGAATGCATAGTATAAGCATTAAAGCAACAATTAATTTGGTTCCACGGTCGCATTCTGTCACCAGTATTTCATGCTGGGAGATCAAGCTGGCAAAGCTATAATATGTGAAAGTATATTTTTTTCCAGAGTACAATGGTTGTTTTCACTAAATTACATTGTGGCTTAAATCATTGGAATTTAGGTCCAGATGTAATTATTATCTCGTGGTTCTTTTTGATGATAAGTCACCCTTTAAAATGTAACAGAAAATTGTCACTGTAGGACGTTATAAAAACTAAATACACATTGACAATTTAATTGTAGAACTTATTGCACTTTTAACACTAATTTTGATTTGAAACCTATAATAGGTCAAGGATCTGAGACAAAGGGGGAGAGAAAAGTGTCCATCACAGAATCAAACCTGAATCGGAAACACTATTCAGGAGAATTGGTTTTCGCGGATGAATTCGACACGCTAGATTTAGAGACGTGGTTCCATGATAACACTTTGGGTGGAGCTGTATGTAATTTCGAATAACATTGACTGACTTTATATAATTCTCATGATTAAATCAGTTGACATTTTGAAATTAATTTTTGGTTGATTTTCAGACATGGCCCTTTCACATGTATACGAATTCCCGTAGGATTTCCTATGCTAAGAATGGAACGCTTTTTATAAAGCCCACTCTAACTTCGGAAGTATTTGGAGTGGATTATCTCTACACTGGTCAGTGGGCCATTCAAGGGGCTTACCCTGTTGAAATGTAAAAACTGATTACTTAATTATTTCAAAATTATGTAAGTAATTAAACTTACACAGTAGCGTAACCCGGCTTAGGCCTACAAGGGATTTTAAAAATACACGGCCTTCTTAAAGGTTTCCACGTACAAAAAAATTCTGCGGGCTGATGACTGCCGACTGATTACACGTTGACTAATACTGGTTTATAATTATTGAACCTCATTTCCAGGTGCACAGATCACAATAATTACGGATGCAAAAGATCAGGCCATATTCCAGATTTAGTCAACCCAGTCATCTCAGCTCAAATAAGAACTGTTGAATCGTTCTATTTCAAATACGGGCGGGTTGTAGTTCGCGCCAAGTTGCCTGCTGGCGATTGGATGTGGCCTGCTATCGTGATGCAACCACGTTTTAACAGCTATGGAGGGTGGCCAGCCTCCGGGGATGTTCGAATCGTGGAGTCACGTGGCAACCAACTCTTTTTCGATCGTTGGAAGAATAATTTGGGAAGCGAGCGAATCACTTCGACCCTGCACTTCGGGCCGAATTTCCAGTACAACAGATATGAAGCGACCACTTGGTATAGGCAATCTCCTCCTGGAAAGGGATTCGATCGGGATTTTCATCTTTATGAACTCGTCTGGGATGACAGTACTAATAGCATACGATAACCAAGACTATAATTACTTTACGTTCGCGACTGATTCCAATATCCAATTGTTACTTTTGCTCGCAGAACACATGCGATTCACAGTTGATGGTGACGAAATCTTGCTCGTGACGCCAGGAGCAGGTGGTTTCTGGGATTACGGAAATTTTTCCTATTTGGGGGTCGCTAATCCGTGGAAATATCCTACGAATTTGCGCATGGCACCGTTTGATCAAAAGGTAGGTTTCTATAGTGTTTTTTTCTGTAGTTCTGCGCAGTTGGTTTTCTCCATTGCTTCGGATTTTATGAATGAATGACTGATATTCCTCGCAGTTCTACCTGAGCATGAACGTCGCTGTAGGTGGAGATCAATATTTTCCCGATGATTTCACAAATGGGAAGGGAAAGAAACCGTGGGATAACAAATGCAGGTATGCCTACCTCAACTTCTTCGATGCCAGAAACGACTGGTTTCCCACTTGGCAAGGGGATGATGGAGCAATGCAGGTTGATTACATAAGAGTCTACGCTATTTAAATACCATAATAATAATCTATCGACTGCAAATATTCTAGTAGAAGGCAAAAACTAACATAGTACCTGCTAGCTATAGTCAACAGCTGTAAATCATAGCCTGTAATCGTATGCCGAAACATAAAACAACTATGTAATTACATATGTCAATATGACTATTTATGCTTCAATAAAATGTTGCGCTTGTCCACAGACCTTGTTGTTCCGTCCTTATTTTAAATAGTTAATAATTTTTCAAGTTGATAATGTGGAAAATAGTACATTTAATAAAAGGACAGTATTTAACATGCATATTATTTTAACAACATTCATATAATTTTAACCACGCGTGTTCAACTGTAATTACTATAGAAAGAAATATACTTAATTAATTATATACCCGTCAGAGGCATACCTGGGAATGGTACTTGGGTGCTGAAACACCTCCCAAAAGTAAAAAAAAGACTAAACTTTTTCAAAAATAAGTTATAATTGTAAAAATTAGACTTTTTCCAAAGGTTTTAGTTGGAAAAACTTTTCTTTTCATCGTTAATTTTCGTTAATTGGAAAAGTCAGGGAAAAAGTGTTTATTGAAAAAAATAAACCATTTTAAAATGTGTAAATTGGAAAATGACACCCTTTCAAAACATGTTAGCTGAGAAAATGGGTTTTCGCTTTTCAAATTGAAAAATTACGTCCTTTCAAAAAGTGTTAATTGTGAAAATGAGAATTTTCCAGACAAGTGTAAATTGGAAAAATTTACCGTTTCAAAAAGTATTAATTTGAAAAACTAGACTAGAAAAAGTTACAAAGTTACAATACAAAAATGGGAACTACTTCAAAACTTAAATGAAAAAATTACTTCCTTTAAAAAAGCATTAATTGGAAAAACTATGATTACAATTTTAAAACTTGGAAAATTTGCCTCAAAAAAATTTTGGGGAGGAGGTACATACGGGAACGCACATACATACATTGAAAGTGTGAAACTTTTTCCGAGAGAAATACTAAAAAATAAAACTGGAATGAAAAAGGTAATTTTAATTCTGCCTTACTGCCTGTGAGCGTCTTTGTAAGTGAGAACGAGATTCGTCGTAAAAGAAATGATGATGCTAAGAATCGTCAGGATAAAACTTGAATCGATGTAGAAGAAACTACCGACGACTATACTAACAGGGCGGCAGCATTTATCAAACCTTTGCAAGTACTTCGTCATCAACCTGTTGTCTTTGCCATTAAAAATATTTGCTGATGTGCTATTATTATTAACTGCCTCAATTTTGCTACTACCGTAGCGCCTTCTCCCTTGCATACCTCCAACAGGGTTTTGAAGTACTGATATCGATATTTCTATCGCATCATTCTTCTAGTGCTCCGCACGGGTACAAAAATCGTGGACCCGTACCCGTACCCGGACCCGAACCACGGGTACAGCCAAAATTGGACCCGGACCCGTACCCGTACCCGTGGACCCGGGTCCAAATATTGCTGTACCCGTACCCGCGATTTT
>JAAXYX010001026.1:0-27376 GCA_036851915.1 Ptenothrix huangshanensis
TCAAAAATCTTTCAAGATTATACTAAATAGCTGTAGGTTTTCAGCGTTTTAGATGTATTTTTTCTTGTTTTAAGATTTTTAATTTTTACAGTGTACATACCTCCTTTATGGCATGGTTGAGGAATTTTTTGTTTTTAGTGGATGCGACTCGACGGCATGCCTTTTATAGCGAGTTGGTGTTATTTGTGTTTTCGTGTGCCCTCGAGAACGAGAACTACTAGAGACGAGGACGAGCTTCGAGATTCCGGCGAATGGGTGATGGTCACGGATATTGGATATTCGATATTGATTTGGATGTTAACTGTTCGCAATCTGCAGGGAAGTTTTAAACGCAAAAATACATGATCCTCATTTCCATTACCATCTCCACTAGATCCCTCATTCTCCTAGTCCTAAAGTTCTAAATCTCAAACTCGGATTGTTTTCCCATTATTAATTCACCATGCCACATGAAAATTAATTACACTAAGCCTGCGTCAATGCCTATACCTTACCAGACCAGCACCATCATGTTTTATGTGTCGGTGTATCCATAATTATGTTTGCAGAGCGTGTGTAAATTGCTAGTAATTAATTATTTATTGCACTGACTGTGCGTCGTAGTTGTAGTCCTTCTCCTACCTTGAAATCAACTTGTCAATCGTCAGTCGCGTAACCGTAACTTCTCAAACCGTATAATTATATCAAGTTCGAAGTACGACTACACTCCAAATTCAAGTATTATTTAACAATTCGCAATGCATTATAAAATCAAACTAATCCTCATCAAGACTATCAACATTATGGTGTTTACCAAAAATCAAAGTAGAAACACTCTTCTCTAAAGTCACACGGTACTTAAGTAAATCAGTTCCTTGTAATTAGTTATTTCTATCCCAGCGATTTCAGACTCAGACTCCCAATTAATACTGAACGTGATTTTAAATGGGATGGAAGAAATTAGAAGTAATTACATATGTTGCGATTGTTTGTGTCGTCAATCGTATTTCCACTGATGACTGATAGTCGTTGCAAGTGATGTGAAACGGTAAACGGTAGCAGGTACTGAAATGGAATTCATAATATAATTTGATATGCTTTGAACGATAAATTCAACACTGAAAGTACGGACGATAGTAAGAAAATAATTACAAAAACTGTGAAAGACGAAGGAACGTTAGAACTGATCAACTGTCAAGTGTGTCACGGCCAGACTTTGATGGCATATAAATAGTGCATAGGCAATAGTATTTTCAAGTTGGTTGTCAGTGTCAAAGTACGAGACGAAATACAAAATAGTGGATGTATAAATGGTGCCTTGTTTTCTACAAATAAAGATTCACATCCAACATCTCCACATGTAATTTAATGGTAAATGGAATAATTAACAAGTAAACTATTGAAAAATACAAACAAAAAAAACATCTGGTAGATCCTAAAACTCTAGACTTGACTCGACTTCATCATCCGTAGAGGTAGTCTATGTGCGTTATTTGAACATATATTATGCGGTCAATGGTTCAAACTTTTAAAATAATTCTGCGTGGATGATAAATATATAATTAATCAATTATTACTATATATCTAGTATCGGATGCATACCTATATACTTTGACGTCTTTGACGTGGTGATTTGATTACGCAAGGTTTTTATGGTTGATAGTACTAACATACAACTATTTTTTGCGTGCCTGACTATCACGAACTTGCACGTGCGATTAGATTAACCATTATAGTTGTGAAATGAGAACATGAGTTATGAATTTCATTGAAAATGCTGAAAACTATTTTGAGTACATGATTATGACATAATAAAAGTACACCATCACACTGTTTTTTGGTAAAGTCGAGTATGTACATACGCAACATGGAGCAATTTGGAAGTCGTCGTCGTCATCGCATCGTTTTTGATATCATGAATGGTAGAAATGAAATTGATAGATTAATAAACGACAAAATACAGTGAATGGCAAAACAAGTTGATGTTAATTACTGCCGTCAATTCTGATCCTATATTTAATGTCTAATCCATTGGTAGTCATTCGTGGGTTAGTGCCGCCAGTAAATGGATATTTCATACTCGGCACTCGGAAAGATAATATAACCTAAACCTAACGACGTATAGACATAGACAGTGAGTGGAAGGGTTGACACACAGTTATTGATAAAAATGAATTGAAACATTGAATATTTTATTAATTTATACGACTTTGTCAACTGGATGAAAGTGCTCGCAAGCAGCTATTTCCTCTTTGAACTAGTACCAGTTAGTTGAGCTTTTACGAAATTTACCACCTTCTCGACGGATCGTAAACTGTTGACTCTAATCTTTTTTTAGTGCTTGGTCATACGTCATGAGTCACTCCTAAGAACTTGAGACAGTTAAGTTTTGAACTGACTAGATGATTTGTTCTAGCTTCTGGCGATGGATACCTATTACATACCTATCCATGTAAAAAATAACGTGCTAAAGTAACTTTACAAGTGACCGCTCCGTTCTCTGCTGTTGCGGACTTGTATTTGGTGACCCTTTAATAAATAAAACCCAGTGCCCTTTGTAAACAGGACAATTTGTTTCGGAATTTAAATGCTGTATGCCTTGAAGTAAAATTTATAATTAATTGCTGTTGGTTTTTCACAGTTAACGTCCAATTAAGGAGTCTAATATATAGTTTTAATAAATTATAATTATTAGTTTTATAGCTATGAGTTATTGATTACCCTACCTGTGACTGTAGATTGACCTAGCGGGAAGAATAACAATGATGTAAACATAAACATGAATAGGCTCAATCCAGGATTCAAGATTACTGTGAACTTGTAAACAAATGTTCCGCCAATACGATGTAAATTAGGTATTGTTGAACAAGTTAAGTAAGATAATACAATATAATGAAATAAACGGATAACTGCGGATAATTGGTCTATGTTCCAGAGTATCTGTGCATATTTACAGCTACAATTTACGAAATACAACATCCACAGTTAAACTATCAGAATCAGTAACGAGTGTGCTAGTGTTGAGTGTTGAGTATGCTGTGGACATGAAGTCAAGTCAAGTCACAGTTTTGGTTTTATCAGTCAGCAAGTCTTAAAAGATTAAGTATAAGTTAATTCATAAAATTCCAGCTGTAACCGGAATTTAATCAAGAATCAGCAGCAGATCACCAATGGCGAATGTGTGAACCAAAGCCACACAATTATATAGATATCTACTAATTTAAATGAACCGTTCTATCAACGACTGTCTTCAAATAATTATATCATCTATACTGACTTGAGTTTTAATTTTAAAATAGATGAAATGATGAAATCGACTATCCAACTGGAACCATGTTACGAAGTATCAATTTATTTGATTTAGAATTAATAATGGTTATTGCTATTTAATTAAACATGATCGTGATCTTCCCTCAACCAAATATCAATCTCGTCTCGTATTGTTGGTCAGTTCAGTAGTACAGTCAGTAAGAGCATGGACTGTGAGTATTGATTTGCTGTATCTATAACCGTGATTACTGCTAAATTCTAACTTTATTCCGGGCTTACTGGATCGAACTTACCAGTTTCATCGACTTTGTTAAGATCAGAACCAAACAAAACCTGTGAATTACATGTTACATGACAAGAACTTGCCAAGAACTTCTCAAGAAGTGCAACAGATTGGAATAAGATACAGGAGAACGAAAACTCAACACGCTTGCGAAACTCATCGATGTATGAAATTAATTGTATAATTAAAATAGATCTTCTGTCTCCTCCCGTCTAATTTCTAGTACTGTCACTGCCCCTGCCCCTGTCCTAACAACAACTTTGTGTACTTTGGGATATCAACAGCCAGCGATTCTACCCCGCATTGGAAAGGTGGGCTTATATATGATTTTAAATAAGATCACTGTGCAAGATCAACATTAAACTCTTTCAACCATAGAAATAGTATATATATTGCAAAATCGACAAGAACTGGCAATTAAACCATGACGTTAAAAATCAGTTCGCATTCTCTTGAATTAACTGTGTAAATTCCGTCGTGTTTTGAAGTCATTGTTCTGAATTTTGTATTTCAATCATGAATTGAATTTATTTTACAATCTTATTTACAACCAAAAGAGCAACTACAACATCTGCAAGTATGTGATGTACGTTTCAACGAAAGTGATTCCTAGTCCTTCTGTCGTGGTTGAAGATAAATTTGAAGCCATACTGGTTCATATCGTTACAAATGATCAATCATTGATATAACAGCAGTTTTGTGACTTTGAATCTAAAAAAAAATAGTTCAAGATACGCGTAGCTTCGCAATTTCAGCAATCGAATTTCAAATTTCAAATTTTGCTGTTGTAATTATATATGTTGGCTATGGTTTTGAAGGTTTGAAATGCTTGGAAGGAGTTAAACTACGTGTGTCTACACTGTCGAATTTCAGATTTACTCGTGTTTAATGGAAATTCAATACGATTATTTATATATATTTATTTATATATATATTGTGGTTCGAGATTTAACCGTATCAGAACAACATAGATAAAGAAATCAAAAGCTACAAGAATAAGTAGGTAATTAAGACTCCAAACAAAAACTGAATTGCCAAACTTTAGGTATTCGAGTTCAAAATATGAATCATCCCAAACCAAAGCTACTGAAGATTTACTGAAGTATGTTTCAATAATTTTCTGTGTTTTATGTTCCTTACTATTACTATCCAATCAGCGATCTATTAGTTGTATTATAATGTTATCATAAGTGACTTTTGTTTGTACTGTATTTTATACTGGGAATACCGTCAACTTTAGCCATATTTGATACTCCATAACACAAATAAGGATAAGGAATAGAGGATAAAGACGGAATATTATTACATTATAGACTCAACTGGTAATGAGACAAGTTAGAATTAAATATTACCAAATCAGCATACATCAATATATCGTACTTAAAATCCGTATTGTGAGTATAAACTGACGAATATGAACTGATTTGAATTTGTGTAGATCCTACAGCTAGAAACCATGTGTCTGCGTATATAAATTGAAATAAATTCATCTTAATAGTCGATGTTATTTTTATCTGGGGGAGTGAGTCGGGGAAACCAAACATTTAGATTTTTGATTTACGACTGTATAATCAACGAAACAATTAGCAATAGGCAATAAGTAATTACAACTGTTGAAAACTGCATAGTTTGTACTCAAAATATTATCAGCACTTCATCGTCGGATACAGGAGTTCATAGTTCATACCAATAATCCTTGCTAGATATTTTTGTCAGTTACGGTAACATTTTTGTGTTACTTAAAAACGAACTAATACACTGCTTTTGTAATTGTTCACAATGTTCTAGATGTTTTAGCGTTAGCAATTATTGCATAGAATTACTCTTTACTCGAAAAAATAAATTTAGCTAAAATTAGAAAACAAAAACGAACAACTGTGTGTGTCTTCTGAAAATATGAACATTCTGTAATAATTATTTAACTGTCCGCGACTACTGTTGCAGTCCAGCTGTCAGCTAATAGCTCCAGTTCAACATCAACAGTTCAAAAAATTAGTTTAAAAAATTGCATAATATATTGTAATAATAAATATACGTAGACTAACAACAATTGTAATTATTAATAATCAAATAGTCATTGCCGTTTATATCGAAGCCTTTCAACGGTCAGATAAATCAAGTTTTTCAATATTTCAACGTAAATCGATGTCAGAATGCCAGAGAAAGTGATAGTTAAAATTTAGACACGGTATGGTCAATCTTCACCGTGTAAATTGTAAACTTACAAGCAAGAAATTCTAAATCTTCAAATATTTGTGTATAAGCAATTGTATAAGCACAATGATATATTATAATAGTAAAAATAAAGTAGCGTAGTTCTTAGTATTGACTTAAATCATTAGCTAATTATTTAAAAAAGACAATGCCTTCAGCTAAGAAAGAAAATTACAAAAGTAAACATTATCCTCGAGTAAGGCGTAAAAGAGATTACTAAAGTTAGGAAAGAAAAAACTGAAAGTAAAAATAGCGTAGCGTCACTAGGTCGCTACTACTTCACCAAAACGAAGCTGAAACTAAACTACAAAAATATTGTAATTAATTATCGTATTACTTATATATTATTATCTTTATCTCTACCTGTTTGGTCAATAATTATGACTGTAGTTATTTATTTCATAATATTTTGGTTGTCAAATGGTTTTATTCCATAGCTTACACTTTTTAGGAAGTTATATTCTGTATTTTCTATAAATACGCTACGAGATATCATGATTAATATTATCTGGGTTTTGTACGAATTATAATTCTAGCTATGTTCACCTATTTTTTCGCAGAAGCCATACAGCAATCATTTCCACGATTATAAAATTACAATTATAAGATATTATAGAATTATAAGATATTATACAATTATAAGTCGTTTCTAAATATTTAAAAGTTAATTTAAAAGTTAGTTAATCATTGAAGAACTCAGTTAAAGTGTACAATGAATCTCTCTTGTAACAAACCGGTTACATCTGGGGCAGGTGAAACATTAACAATTACATGTTTCACATGTGGCATGCCCTCGTCCAAAGAATGGGCTCAGAAAGTTCGAAGTAGACCCAGTAGCACTCATTTGAAATCTTACTATCCATTTCTTCTTCAAATTCATACATCGCCTGGAGCAGGTAATCAAGCTTCGTGCAGTTTTGAATATATCTCGGATTTCAAATGTGCAACTTTATCTTGTTGAATATTTCTTTATGCCGAGGGTATGCAATTTTTTAAAAATACTATTACTTCTTCCCCTATAGCTCTGAAAGAAGATGGAAGCACATTTGTCTGTGCATTTTGTCATGCATCGATGGAAGCTCAGTGGAAGAATTATGAAAGACAACCCACTGGAATTCCTCCCATGAATCGCAAGTATAATTTGTACAAGTTCATTTGTGCTGTTTGCGGTGTCGAGACATACCGGAAGCGAGTTCGGACCCTTCCTTTTCAAGTAATTATGGATGTAGATAGATAACTGCTACCTACATCATTTAAATGTCCAGAGCTAAAACTATGGTGTTCAAAATTTGGTAGTTTTTGTTGTGCAACTACACTACTATCTATGTTTGGACTTAAGTAAATGTGATATTTAAATCTGTAGTTGATTTGAATATGTAAAACTATTTTAGGAGTTTCCATTTCTAACAAATCAACGACCAGCAGGGAGTTTAACACTAGGAAATAATCCGTTGGCCATCGTCTGCCTCGATTGTTCTGAAACATTATGGGCTCAAAGTGCTGAGTACGATCGATGGGGATTACCAGTCCATAAACGAATGTTTAATTGGATGGCACGTCCTCCTCCTCCCGAAGATAGTAAGAATGGTTCAAAATATTTAAGCGAATCGTTGTGTTTTGATCTTACTAACGCTATAATTTTTGTGTACATCGTTTCGGGATTGTAATTCAGAAATGACCATTTTGTTGTCTTTGATATATTGAGGTGTTGAAGCAACAGTTGCTCGTCTTCCATCTGGGGAAACCCAAGTAAGTGATTATAAAAACTGAATACTGATTGTAATTATGTTAGTTTTAATGGAATGGAATGAATTGTTGTAAATTACAATTTGCTACTCCTATTTTATTTCGGAACTTTTGGTTTGATTGTTTCAGCTGCCACGGTGCCCACCCACGGAGCCTGTCATCGTTCCCAAACAAAAAGAACCTCATCCATTTGCCTACGATGCTATTCTTGCAACGAAGAAAACAACAACAAAGGCCCGAAATAGCATGAGTGAGTCGAGTTCCAGTGGGAACGAACCGATAATTGTAAGGAAATCCTCTTTAACCTCTACTACGTATCCGATTTTAGAAACGGGAGTTCATTCACAATCCCAACCACCGGTCGTGACGGTTGCTCCAATGTCAGCTCACACTACAACATTATCATCTTTACGAAAGGTCATTTTAAATTCATGATTAAATTTGATTTTCGTCCACTACTTTACACACAAGGGGTTTGTAAGCAGATATTTCGTTCCATTTCAGTCTAGTAGTTGTATCACTATATTTAGCATAAATCTGGTATGGAGGAAACATCCCGAATGAAATTCCGCTATTTGAAATGTCACTTTTACGATTTATCTTTGGGTTTTTGCTGACCTTTCAGCTCCACTG
Organism: Ptenothrix huangshanensis; assembly: GCA_036851915.1. NCBI lineage: Eukaryota > Metazoa > Arthropoda > Collembola > Symphypleona > Dicyrtomidae > Ptenothrix > Ptenothrix huangshanensis. The sequence goes on from JAAXYX010001026.1 coordinate 8,126, forward strand.
TTATTTTATCAGCTAAAGCTGATGGTTTTTTTATATTGAAGCTTTGATTAACAAGGCCTGGCCACTTTGACCATTGATGTAGGTATGCAGATTGGTTTACAAAATAGAATTCGTAGCTTTAACTTTTAGGCTTTGTTTTATTTTGCATGTGTAATATGTAGGGTTATTGTTTTAAGTAGTGAAGTATTTTATTTTGAAATTATGGTTTAGTTTTTAATACCTACCTTGGTTTAGTTGGTCTTCGTCCTTGTATTTGTCACATCATTGGTTGATGTTTGTATTGTAGATAGTAATGGTAATACTGTAGGACGGAGAGGAGATCCATAAATTAATAAATTAGAGGTAGACGCATAAGTACTGTATTTTACGTGATTATTGCTTTTGTCTTTCTCTCATTCATAAAAAATTATAAATTCCTCAGTCATTATGCGAAGCTAAAAAGTTAAAAGTAAACGGTACGCAGTTTACAATAATTATTACCACTTGTGTTCCAAAAATAACTGAGACGAGACATTGACTAAATCAATTCAGAGTACAGGACGGGGGTTTTAAAAAATTTCCATTGCAAAATTCAGAGCTCGATCAGCGAACAGAGTGTATATAATAATGCTGAATATGCGTTTTCTATATATTGATAGTGTAATTATAATGCTGATAGTTTCGAATGGCAACATTGCACCAAAGTCCTGTAAAGATTTACTTTACCCGGGTCTTTTTTACCATTTTTACGTAGTTTTTTTAAACAATTATTGTTTTCAGTATCGACTAGAATATCTGCGCCTGCACTCTATCCGTACATTCAAACTTCCTATTACTTCAAATCGTAATCGTAATTAACTGGACCCTGTGCTGATTGTTTTTTCCAGCCAAATCGAATCGCAATTTAATTTTATGGTTTAATTTTCATTGATTCTTCTAGCTTATTTTCTTTCACTGGTTTTTTTTGCCCTTGTTCGAAATAATCCCAGTTAGTCGTATGCCATTAATAATGGATGTAAAACTGATCTTTCACCTTCCTAATCTTCCACCTAGGGAAAGAGCGACAAATATAAATTATACATGTAAAAAGCTGAGTATAGTAATAAAAAAAATACCCAAGTACATATATAATATACCTACCCAAAGTTCAGTGTCAATGTGGTAGTAAGAATTAAACAATTTGTCATATACTAGTTTTTTCTTATTTAACGATAATGATGTCTTACGATGGACGTTTTCATGCATTATGCATTCTCATTTCCATATGATCACCAGTACAAATTATACACTTAGAATTTATGATCCGAGTACTCAAAGTATCATAATTGAATTAGTAAAACGTGCTATCTGATCTCCTCTTTTAAAATATATCCCTATATAATCACACCCGAGCAATATGAAATCCTTAGTTAGTTATAGTACTCTGGAAAGCATGAAATATTGTTTGCACTTCATTTTTCATGCATTCGTGCAAATAGGACGTTTAATCTTAAACAGGTGTAACACTACAATTTATAGAATGTAATACAGATTTCGCACGCACGTGTTGCATGTATTTCTGGAAAAATGATGATCGTACCCTCACTTTCTAGCTTCAACTTGAAATAGTGATGACAGTGTATATATAATCATGTTATTTAAATTCTCTAGGAATCGCTGTCTGTTCCACCAAATATGAATTCTTCAGTTTTTTCAAAATATGATGCCATCGCTGTTCCTGGTAGCCTTCAACCAGTGGCTCATCCTCATTCTCATCCTCATCCAGGCTCATACTTCCCTAGATCGCCCTTATTTACATCCACCTACGGTCACCAGGGTCATTCCTTTCCATGGGGTGGAGACGGTGTTGGACGAGAAGGGAATGGAAGTTCCTCACTTGGGGAGCATTACGTACGGTACTCAACATCAGCAACTGCTGCTACAGTTGATACTTTGCAATCTGGTAATCCAACGTGGGCATGGGTGCCTCCACCACCACCGTCCTCAAATTTACTTCCCTACCCGAATTTTATGCCTCCATCTTTCCCCAGTAGAAGGTATCAACTTTAAATGAGTTTTATACATAAATATGTATTTTTAATTTTGTAGTGCATGATACAATTTATACTTTTGAACAGATTTGAGTCAGAGTTGTGTATTTAATCGTGATCATTGCCATTTTTTTTTATCTTAAACGTACATTCTACTTCCGTTTTTAAACTATATGCCTTGCATGGGAGACTTTTTTTAAGTAATATGCAATAGTAGGTGCATTTTAAAAAGTTTCACTTCATTTGTTTAAATGGTTGTATTACTCGTTGTATTACTATTTTTATTCATATCAGTCGTTTATTTTATAATTGTAGAATTTTTCTGGGAGCATCTATACATATATGCACAGATTTTAAATAATTGCAGCAAAAGGGTCAATTTTTAAAATCTCATTCACAAACTTTGTCTTTGATTTCCTGATATTAAGATCATTTCCCTTCAAGTAATTAGTTTGTATAAATTTCGTATGTTACTGTGATAATGCTATTGTGAATTTATATTTGTTCTGTTGGTATGTTGCAGTTTTAACGAACAATTTTATGGTACATCCCATTCTTTTCACCCACCTAGTCCAGAATCTAATTCGAATTCAAATTCGAATTTACCGATATCGGTAGTTGTTTCGAGTACCACTGGCAGTTCCACAATATATTCGGGTCCATTTGGAATAAGGACTAGCAGTTATGGGGGTGGAAGTGGAAGGTCATCCTCTCCCATCTCAGCTCATCCTCCATCAGGGTCGACGTCTACAATAAATAGCCAAACTCTAAGTCTCAGTAATTCTAGCATCCAATGCCAAATTCAGTGTCCAAAAGTAAACGTGAGTACCTCAGGAACCGGAGGAGGCCAAAAGCAGCAGGCTTGTAGCAATTCAGATGACCCAGAATTATTACCAGTCAGTATTTCAGCAAGAAAATCTCTTTCGGTCTCAACCTCTTCTTCTGATTATAACAATCGGCGATTTCGATCCATTCATGAGGTTGACGTGGGCTCTCAACAACAGTCAACCTTCTCGTGCTCTTCTCATTCAGGAAAACGGAAAGCAGTTGGTGATGGAAGGAAAATATCTCACAAGATTATCGCACACCCTGAAAATACTGATGATCTGTCTGTCATTTCATATCGCGGCACTGCCATGCCCAAGAAATTATTTTCGTCGAAAGTCAGTCGCAGCCAGAATGTGGTTGGTGAAGCAGAAAACGACATTACAGAATCTACTTATGTGGAAATCAATTCTGTTTCTTGCAAAGAAAGTAGTGGATCAGGAATTATTCTTCAAGGAAGTGATACTTTACCCACTAATTTCAAACCGAAATCCCATGCTATTCGAAATCATATGAATGAAAAGGAGAAATTTTTAAATCAAAATCAATGTCAGAATTTGAATGCAATGGGGAATCAGCTTACCGCCGCTGTTGCTACTGTTGAAGGAGAATCGTTTACTTCGGAACAAACCCCAACTGCAACATCAGTTACACTAACAACACCTTTACCCAAGAAATGGCAATGGCAATCGCAGTATCTTAACAAAGGTAGAACTGCAGTCACTTTGGCGATGACAGCAACTTCCGCAACCATCGGCAGTACAAATGGTGTCGGTTCGGGTTCGTCAAGTAGTAGTAATAGTAATAGCAGTGGTGACGGCAACAGACGAAGCAGAAATGCTTCGGAGTCGGAACCCATGGATTTTTCTATTGTCAGTCGAACGTCTGGCAGTCACGAAGACAATAAGTCAACGGTAGTTATTAAGAAATCGTCAGATGATGACCATGAATCTCCGGATGGCGTGATGGACTTATCGTTGTCCTCAACTAGTCACCATCGTGGTGTTCACCCCTATTATCATCACAATCATCAACAAAGCACAAGTATCAACAGCAACAATAATGGGAGATCACTAGAGCCTATGGCTCATAATGTAAGTTCATCCAGGAAATTTATGATTGCTTACTTATGTCAGAGTGATACTAGTAGTGACACCCCTTCACATGGACAAGAACAAGGATATGTTGATGGACAATCCACAACAATCAAAGAACCAGAAATAGTCCAAGAAGACACAGAATTGATGCAAAGGTGTATTGAAGACTTTTACGAAAATACCAATGCGAATAATACCGATAATGATGAAACCCAAAGTAGACAATCATCTAGGTCAAATAGTTCAGAACCATCTGGTCGCCGATCCGTTATTGTTACGACAACTTCTCCTTCACCAAAGAATGCTGCAGTCTTAGCTTCAGTCAGTCATTCAGCTCTAGAGCCAAAGTTGAAACTCATACGGAAGAAACGTCGAAATCAGAATATGTGCCAGCGACAGCGTCAACGTCAGCGCCGGGAGGAAAGAATGGCAAGTCAAGAAGATAAAGTGCAGGGCAGAAACAGCTTGAATTCTGAAGTGGAGGATGAAGATGTTGATGTTAGTGATAGTTACGAAAGTGAAACAAGTCGTAGACTAGATTTGGATATTCACGAAGATGGAGATGGTGACGATGATGATGATTCCCCGGAGAAAGCGTCTTCGACTTTCAGATTGAAAAATAAAATTCCCGAAAAAAGGAGGAAAAGCACTACCGAAGAAAATCAAAATTTAGTGGAACACGACATGGAAGATAAAAGTGGAAAGAATAGTTTAGATGTTGTGGAACTGAATGTAGATGAGAATGAGAATAACGTGAGTGAAAATGAGCACATTAATAGTGAAGATGCTGATACCGTTGAATCAGATGCGCATCCTAACAATTGCCATAAGAAGACCATGAATTTAAAAGCCGTTATGGACTATAAACGTGCTCAAGAATACGCGAAGAAAGTGATTGGGGAGTATAAGTTGGAGGAAAGACAAACAAGGATTTTGAAGAGGAAATTAGAAATGGATCAGGAAGAGTTTTTGGGCTCTTTGGGCTTGATTACTTTGCAAAAAAAATCAGGTAGGAGTTCAGTTCTGAAATCGTAAATTATTTGTTTCGTTATTAATTGATTTTGCTATTCTTCCTTGGTCGTAGTTTTGAACATAATAAGATGGTTATTTAAGTCAGTGTTGGAACTACAGAAGTTTCTAATGTGCATGAGAATATCTTACTTGAAAAGATTAGTTCATCTGCTTCCCGTATGCAAATTCTCCAAAATAACGGAAAACCCATTAACAAATATAGTTTTTTCTAGGAATCTCTCAGTATCTTCACTCATACCTCTTTTGCAGGGTCTGGAATTGAGATTCTGGATTCAATTTTTGTCTTCAGATAATTGTAACATCAGTAACTTGTGTTACTAAATTGTGATAATGTCGTAGGGTCAAATTAAACCTGGCTTTGTGGTGTATGGTAAATGAATGTAGCAGTAGAAGTGAAGAATTATCTGACAAAAGGGACTTTGTAAGTCTAATGGAAATCCATTTGACTGTGTCGCTTTTACCAGACAACTCTTCAAGTTTGTAATTACATGATAGTTAGACCATACCCTGTCACCCTCTTTGTTAATGTCATTTCCAAGAGAGTTTTAGCCTACCTATCCCAAGGTAGACCACCTTGATCTATCCTACAATGTAGATTGCTCAAAATTTTAGGAAGGTTACTTATACCCTTGTTCTTGTAATGTTTAAAAAATTTGTCAACGAGGTTCTCGGAATACATAAGAGATTAGTTTTAGCAATGAGTTGTACATTGTTGCCTTTGGTATTTAGGATTACGGTTTTTAATAATATTGTATTATTTGTCTTCCTCCTATTCTATTTAGAATTAGAACTGAACGTTTTGATTCAACGTTCCAACCATTACACACTCCCTCCGTTGAAATTTCGCCCATCAACCCCACCGAAAGTGCAACTGAGTGAAGAGTTTGAGAAAAAACTTCTTCAGATCGCCTTTGATGATCCGTCCCTGAATAAAAAAAGTGACCTGAGTTCAGATGAAGTGACTTTTCTCGCTCAACTTGATTTAAAACCTGCATCTATTCCTGAGAAAAATAGTACGTTTAGATTTTTTCAGAAATAAACTTCTGCCTTAGATTTAGTTCGTGGAGAATATTTTAACGGATTAATTATTAGATGGGGATTATAGTGACTGTTGTAATGCTGGGTCTACCGGCCCATTGCGGAGCTTGTTAAACTATATTTGTATGTACTGTATTAAATTTACCTTACATTTTGATGTAATTTTTAAGAAAGAGAAAAAGAATGGAGAATAATCCTGACGGAAAGGATGATGAGGGAAAAGAGGGGAAGTTTTCTAAGAGGAGCTAAGAAACCCTGGGATAGCTACTGTGGTGCATCAAAACTTCTCACACCCACCATTAAGTCTCCATGTGACAACTCTTCAGATTACTTTGGAAGCCTGTCACTAACCCTACCAACCGAGAAAAATGACTTCGCCTTTTCGAATCCCAACCGAACCAATGGATCCTCAGACTTGCTCACCATTGTCGATAGTTTTAATAATAATAGTGGTCCAAATGAGGATACGGTCACCTCTTCAGAGGGCAGAAGGTGCTCTCATTATTCGAATGGTAATCGCAGTCAAACCGAGCCCATTACTGTTTCCGCCATGTGCATCATGCAGCCAGTCATCTCGTATCCTAAATATATTCCTAGCTATGTCACACAGGTCTCTGTCCCCTCCTGTTCTATTCGATCTTGTGGTACGTATTCAGCGCATTTATAATAATATAATTCCTGCATCTGTAATAACGATTTATTTTTTACAGTTTATATTATAAAAATATCATAACGCCATAAAATAGAAAGGAGATTGAGCTTGTAAAATAATATTTCAAGTACTTCAAGGTACAGCCCTGAATGGTACCCTGCCAATTGTGCCCTTCTCCTTTTTTACCCTACCTATTCGTACCCTGACTTCTCATCCCCTGGCTCCATTCGTACCCTGCTTTCTCTTCCCACGTTTTCAAGCGTATCCCGGCAACTTGTCCCCTAACTTCTAGTACGCTGACCCCGTTCGAACCCTGACTTCTCGTTCCAAGAGGTCAGGGTACGAATCGGGTCATGGGACAAGAAGTCGGGTTGCGAATGCAGTCAGTGTACAAGAAATCAGGGTACGAATAGGTAGGATACGAGCGAGGAATTGAGTGGTCAGAATATGAGCCATAACCTAAATCATCTAAAAACTGTTTTGTTAATTTTGTGTTTGTCCAGCCTCAACTTCCGATTTAGTTTCCGAAGACCGTAATTCAACAAGTACACCTTCAACTACTACAGCGGCTGAAGTGTCACCGTCAGATTCTGGTCGAACATCTAGTCATAGCCCACGCAGTCGTTTTGATTGCGGACGTGGAAGTCCCAATGAAGTCCTTAGCATGGAAGAAATACCTCATACTCCTTTAAATCCTAATTCAAGTTCAATTCCTCTCTCAAAAATACTTAAGGTTCCAGTTGTAAATGTCAGTAGTTCTGGTGCTCTTGTCCCTACGACACCCATGACTTTGAACCTCATCCCTGCGGCCTTCGCTCCCTCAACGCAGTTCCAACGCGAAAATGATAAAACCAAAGCGGAAGTAGTTCTGGATCCTCGAAGCCAACCTGAAGTAGAAGACATGGTGGCAATGAACAATGTCTTTATTACTGTCAAAGAGGAAGAAAGCTCCTCTGCTGACATATCTAACTCGGACTTAAATAATACAAGCTGTGTCAGTAACAGTACCCAAAATCAACCGTTAACAGTGCTTGATGCCATTATTGATGCTGATGTTTTGAGCTGTGCAAGTAAGTTCACCTAAAAGCAAGAGAGCTCGATACATTCATTTTTACAGTTTATTTTCATGCGTATGTATAAGTATGTCATGCGAACACCGGTTTTTTACGTTATATTACTTTTTGGTTAAAACAAAAAAATTGTATTTAAAAAAGTTGGTTGAAAAGTTTGATTGTGTGTAATGTTTTTGAAACACAGCACGACAAATTTTCTTTACTTCTTTTACCCAAGGTTAATTGGCTAAATTATTGCAAATAATACTAGTCCATCAACCTTGATTCCACCTTTGAGTCTACGATGTTCTCTATCTAGATTTCTTGGCATTAAAAATGTAACAAATTATTGTTACTTATTTTGTTTGCAGTTTTAATTTTAAGTAGTATCTTATATTATTGTATGAATGATTCTGCGCAGTTTTGGTAGTTCATCTGATGCATTAGGTCATAACATACTCAGTTAAATGTTTCGGAAGCCAGAATTTTTTTAACTTAATAGCTGCTTAATAATAACAAATACCTATATGCTTAACGGTGGGCACATTACTGCACATACACTTGTATCTACGCATAAAGAGACAATTACTCAAGAGTTGGCTGTGGTTCTGTGTTCTCTGTACATAGTTTATTCGTGAATGAGTAATACATTTTAAAAATGCAACCAAATTTAACTGTTATTTTTTATCCTGAAAATTAGAGTTCGAGAAAGAAATCCAGAATCTTATAAACTCATTCCCGCCTCCTCCAAAATCTAAAACCACTGTCCCTCCTACGAGTACGGATGCGAAGAGCGAAGAAAATTGCCCATCGTGGCCAGAATCGGTAGAAGAATGGAAAAAATTAAAAAAATATCTGAAAACTCGCCAGAGCCAGGTGAAGGCAATTGAAGATAAACTCAAGAAACGAGAAAAACAAATCTTGAATCAGCTCAGGACATGCGCCAAGAATACTCACCAAAAGCTTTATAATTAATTCATAATAACGTAAAAGCTAGATAAATTCGTAAAGAATTCGAATTTCGTTCAAGCTGACATCATCTATTATAATATAAGTTATAAGTTCATTGTTTCGCGTATTACTTTAATCGGTAGATGTAATTCATTGGTATGCACGTTCATACATTGAAAGCTCTAAATGCATACATACATAATTATAGTTAGTTGTAATTACGTTCCCGTAAGGGTTGACGCTCATGGGAGAATATATTATAATTATAATTGTATGAACCTATTACATTGTTTGCATTATCTTGTCTCCATTCTATGTCATGTTGTTTGGCCTGTTTAAAAATAATTAAACGCGACAGATTTAGATCGCATAAGTACGAGGATTGCAATTTAATTAGGCAATTTAAATAGCAGGTGATTGGTTATCCTTTGGATGTCCTTTTGCAATCTGTGTCAGCCAAGAGATAGTCATATTTACTGGTGTGTAAATGAAAACAAAACGGCGAATTGGCGAATTCAGAAGATTTAGTTGTTACTATTTATTGTTTTTTTATTTGATGTTATATTACGGTGTTATTAGAGACATCTGTCTTCATACATGGTAATGCTTTTTGTTTCGTTCATCACAAATTGCGGATGTCGTGTTGTTTTTTAAATAATTACATAGAAAGAATTAAAATTGAATGCACTTACTACAGTGCGTAGCGTTTTAAGCTCGTATAAATTCTAACCTAGTCTTTGAGGAAGCCAGAAGATATAAAATTTAATTTTTTCGTGCGTGTAAATATACATATTAGCTATATGTTAGCTATATTTGTAGTGCTTCAGCGTACTTTACGACGTTATTAAACAGGTAATAAAATGAAAATAAACTGTATTTATCATGAAATTAAAAATTATAAAATAAGCTTGAATGGTATTTGAGTACTTGCATGAATATCGTATTTTTGATAGCTAATTATTTTTTGTTGTGTCTGCGTGGTTATCGTCGGTGATACATTAACAACATTTTAGCATTAATGATTAAAAGCACTGTATAGCAAATGACATGTTTCTCCAAATTAGTTTTTAATTCTATTTATCCAATATTTCATATTTTATTGTTTTGTATAAATTCTTCCTAATTTCCTGTGGTTAGTTGGCTTTTTGCGTATTTGCCATAAATATAAAAGATGTTGTTTGTAATTATAAGATTGAACGATGAATTTAATTTTGTTGGCTGGTTAGCAAGATGTGGTCTTCGCATATTACTAAATTGCTATACTAATCACTTATAACTCATAGACTCTTTTGAACTAAAACCGCAAGGAGCAAAGAAAGTATTGGACTAACTTACGATTTGTATTTGTTAGATTTTTAGTTTAGTACATTAGTCATCGAGAGTATAAAATTAAGAACAAAACCATTGTATTCTTTAGAGACCAAATCAGGAATAATTTTGTTAGAAAATGAATGTCTGTAAGATTGAAATCCTAATGTGGTAAATTATTTAAATCAACATAGGGGTCAAGTTGAAGCCGTTCCGTACATACACGTAAACAAACTAAAAATTGCATAATTTCAATGTCATCGTATAAAAAAAATATTTTAGATAATAAATGAGCATTAAAACGAACCCACCAGTTTATTTGCACGTTGTAATAAGGGAAATTCTAACGGAAGGATTTAAAAAACGTAACCCATAATGCCTGGAATTTTCCCCAGATGCTTTTTCAGTAAATTCTCAAAATTCCTAGTATTTGCAATATTGATGAGGCAGTAAAAACTGCGAGTGAATCAAAACCATGCATTTACTCGAAATAAAAAATATTCAATTAACAATAGTATCAAAAATAATGATGCCAAAAAGATGTTATTTTAACTTGGCGCCGTCCACCGCACTGTTATTTTCACAACCTAACTTCCCCCTTGAGTCATTTTCAAAGTCTCTAATTGAAAATACTTCAGATAATAATATTATAAATCTTTTTTTGTTACTCTAGACGGTTTAATAAAAATGTCTAATTTTTTATTTAGCCTTTTATCTCTTATTTTTTATTTTAAATTTACTGCCGCAATTATTTTTAAATTTGTGATGTAATTTCACATAATTTTTTGCAATTGAAACAGCAAGACCGTACACGGTCGCAATCTTTTTAGCGCTAATGATGATTATAACTACGAATCGAAAGCCTACAAACTCTTATACAAAAAATTTTATTTTATTTTTGAAATCAGTTGAAATTTTTGTACATTTTAACTCAATTAGCTACCTCTTAAATATTTTTGGAATGTTGACTTACATTTTAAAAGTTCACCGAGAATTCAAACTTTTAGCATGTAAAAGAAGTTGCAGAATTGTATAGCTTCCCAAATTGTTTAAAGGCGTCTAGATATTTTTCGGTTGAGGGCTTCAAACGTTTTTTTTTTATAAAACTAACCTAAATATATATACTTATTGTGGTCTTTGTCTTTTGTCTTATTCTGCTCAACGCCGTTTAATGAAGTTTCCCTCCGTCTCTTAAATATATTGTAAAAATTACTATTTGAAGTGAAATCTCTGCTAGCTAAAGTCGCCGATGCCTAAAAATCGTTTGGCTTAGGGAAATTTATGCTTACACAAAGCTATAATAAAATTAAAAATAACTTTTCAAGTTAACAAACTGACTCATACGGTTTTCAGATTTAAATACAAAATAATACGCGTGAACTACGAAGCAATAAAAGTGCGCCAAAATAATTAAACATATTCTCAACATAAATATATATACAAAATGATCAGTTTCTGTATGAATATTTCAATAGGTAAAAAAAAGTTCAATGAGTTTTACGGAAAAAGAATTCAATTTAAATCTCATTGACCGACACTAAAAACGGTTTAGCTCAGAGAAATTGTAGCTTACAGAGGTTTGAATTAAAGAATTTATAATTTTGTAATCTAAATTTTTAACGATTGTTGGTTTTTTTTAAAACCATTTAAACTCGGCAGTGAATTACAAAAAATCATTTTTACTCAAATTCTACCTGGGCCTACCTGGCCTACCCCTGGTTACGCCCCTGATTCTGCGTGTGTTTTAATGCAGTATATGTACACACACGTTGAAAACTTAAGGGTTTTTTACATGCATATTTTTGGACATTTATAAAAATTATACCCATTATTTGGCAAACGTGGGGACAAAAACCAATTTCATACTTACATATTTGTGGTCACTATAAAAAACTGAGTCGTGCAAACGTAATGTTTTTAAAAAACAAATACCTAGATACTGATATACCCGTCGACGTTTGCGTAATATGATATGCAAATATGATTTTTAAAATCATGATTTTTAGACAAATTAATATTGGTCCTTTAAAAACTTTGGTATTTTTACTTTTTGTATAACAGATATTCTTGAAAAAATATATTAAATACTGTAGATCACGTTTCATATTATGACCTGGAATACCTATATCTTATTACCTACCTAGTACGTATTAGTATTAGTGAGAGAAGTGGGCAAAAAACAATACAGTGCATTGAGTGCATTCAGCTCTGCAGACGCGTTGCTGCTGATCCGCTGTCGATTGTTGGGGGTGAAGTTCTGCATGTTTCGAAATGGGGTTCGTTTTCAAAAGGATCTCACATTTCGTCAATACTATTCAAATACCACTGACATGTGACTGAGATAATTTTTGAAATTTTGCATTTTCGGCCTGTAAACCGACACAAAAGAAGTGGAAAGAAGAAATCTTTATACTTTGAAGTTAATTTTAATTTTAATTTCTTTTGTTTCCCTTTACTTTTCGTTTCTGCGGGTTTAAAACAAGTTGGCATTTACTTTGACAGGCTTGATTTTCAGGTCTGGTCGACGTGGTCGCAAAAATGTTGTAATGTTCACGCAAATAACCCGCTTTGAATTAATTCGTATGAGCTCGTATGGTTTTAGCTAGTTATATTCTGCAATTCTGATTACGGTGAAGTTTTGAAAGCTTGTCTGTATGCTCATGTATTCTTTTTACTACGTTTTCCAAGAGCACTAGTTTGGTATTCCTCCGCATTTTTACTCAGGAATATTCACTTTCAAATTTCTCTGAAATCGATGTAAATTGTGTTAATTCCCACGAAAAAAATTGTCTACTAATATGCTACAATAACATTGTTGTGAGGCAGTGAATTTATGGCATTCCCATTATTAGAGTTGCTGAAAGAGTTGTTCCTAGTTTCCCAGTAAGGCCTATATTATATAGCTGTGAGTTGGCGTTGGCGTTCACATATCACATATTTTATTCATCTCGAAGACTATACATACACATACTCTGTTATGAAAACCGAAAACCCATATAAAGTACCGTATTTTCAGCTTTTATTCATTTTTCTGTTACCGGGAATTAGTGGAAATTGCCAGTTGTTGCCTGGAGATCGTGACGACTATTCTTGCGGCATTTTTGACCGTTCTTGCAATTGCAATAGATGCGACTTTACGCGTCTGTTTGCAATTTGCAATCTTGCAATTGTAATAAAGCTTACACGAGCTACGCTGACGCTACAACTACAACTACAACTATATTATATACTATAAGATACAATTAGACTAATTTTGGTAATCGTATACGCAAGGAATTTTGGAAACGAAATCTCGAAATCTGTTCTGTTCTGACTGTTCTCTAAATCATAATAATAATAACAATAATAGCAATAATAGGTAATAAACTTATTATAATGTATGTCTGTGTGTAATGTGCTTTTATGCTTTTCTTACTGTCTTTGTCCTTACATACTTTGTGTGGGTTTGAATTAGTTCTATAAGAAGTATGTACTACTATGTACATTACATAAACAACGGATCTTGATGTTCTTCCTACCACACAAATGTAACTACAACCACAACCTCCATCTCCTGAGTACTCGATCCTCCACTCCACAATCCACAATCGACTTACTGCCCAAGAGAGGCACGAAAAATGGTTAATGTACACAGGGAGATCGCCGACTGGTCTCGTCGACTCTCATCAACCCTCATCGCTAATAAGCTAATACAAATTGTAAAGCTCAAAACACAAGGATTAGATGGGTTTTAGGGACTACAAAATAATTTTTAAGACACAACCCGTCATTTTTTCTACTGATTTTGTGAGCATGAGCGCTTGTTTCTACGAGATTAAATTCGAAGTTCAATTGAATTTCGTCGGTAATTTCTAGAACCACTTTGGTGATGAGAGTCGTAGAGTGGGGTCGGGTGTACGTCTATTGTCGGAGCAGCCGCAGCAGCTACTGTACTGGCGTTCGTTCGGTTAGTATTTAAGTGCAGAACCTTCAGATTCACCTGGGCTCCGTACAACTTCACATTAAAGCTGGCTGTTTGATTATTTCATTATTTTCGCGTTTCGTTTTGTATGTAATAAAAATACTGAAAAAGATATTAAAGTTAGTGGTGACGTACTCCGTTGACTCTTGACTAATTACTAATTAATTTACGGCGACCTGATAGGTCACGAAGGAATATTTTGTGGATTGGGATTTTCATCCCATCATCATCAGTTGTCAGTGATCAGCAACACATTCAACATCTTCACTCCGTCGACAGTCAACAGTCAACAGTCGGAATGACATTTGAGTTCTGGTTTGTGATTCATTGCATTGTACCGGTAAAGTTAGTAGTCCATAGCCTGAAACCACGGTCCGTCCCACGGGGGAAGGGGAGCCCAATAGAATATTTTTGCCTTGGGGGTAGAGTGCACATACTTTTGATATTAAATCACACCGTATATAATTTTATATTAAAGCATATACTTACATTAAAACGGTGTATAATATAGGTCAGATTTTGCTTTTAATGGGGACATAATTTGGACCAAAAATTACTCTTGAAATATTCAGACGTCCCTTTTATTGTTTATGATGATTAGCTAAGCACTAAACAGGACAACTACATGTCGTGTTATGCGTTGTATGCTCTATGTTGGTTTAATACAAAAGTGGTTTGAATTATTCCTACATGTGCATCTTTCATCTTCTCATAAAGTCATATTGTACCGTTCAAAAGAGGTTTTGTGGGTGTAGTGGGCATATGTCTTATTATATAAAAGATGAATCATTTTTGTATTTTCTTTGAATGAATATTCTAACCCTTCATCTCCCTACTTTCAATTTTGAGTTTTTCGTGGCTCATAATTGTGCTGCATATGGACGGAAAAAATTGAAGATGCGTTTCGAAAAAGCAAAATTTGTGGGAAGTAAAAGGGGGTGAAACATTCCCCCAAAAGCCTATTGACCCCATTAAAACAATAGAAATTACTGTTTTTCCGGCCAATTCTAACCCCCATTCGCATTCCTGGTCTGTATTGCAAAACCAAAAGGGGTCTAAAACTGAAATTTTTCCCAGGGTGGGGGTGTCTAATTATTATGGGGATGGGGATTTTGGTTTCAGGCTAAGTAAGCGGCTGAAAATTCTCGATTGAGCTGTTTGTACTTCTGAGGTTCATGATTAGATTTACTGTTGTGATTAATTGCGCTGTAATTAGGTTTGTATTCATTAGAAAAGCAAACTACCAATAAGGATTTGCTCCTTTAGTGCAAGAAAAAGAATCTTATAGAAAAGTCTAAATACCTAGAAGGGTTGGCTACTTTTGGAAACAGTGTAATTAAACAACGTTTTGCTGCTTTTGAATAAGGGTATTGCTTCATGCTGATTAAAGTAATTCTAAAGATTTTCGTTTTGTTGAAAAAAGTAATTCTATAGTTTTACTTCTTGTTGGAAAAAGTAGCGAATTAAATTCCTTCATCACTTATTGTTGTTATTGTTGTTCTTGTTTTGGATCTTCAGTTACTAGTTTAGTGTTCCTTGTTCTACGGGTATTCGACCTAGGGTTCTTATTTCGAAGGCTAGTTCAGGAGTGACAGTTATTGCTACATACAAGCTACTTTTAGACTAAAGACTAATTAGTTATTAATTATTAATGTTATAGAAAAGACAAGGACTTGCCTAGTATTGAATATTCATTGAGATATTATATGTATGCTAACGCTAACACAAGACTTTTCAGATACCATTAGGTTACCAACCTTATACTTACGATTGCTATTAGTTTGAGACGCTGTTCTCCAATCTCCAACAAGAGTAGCATTGATTCCTTGATAAACTCAGTCATCAGTATACGGAAACTATTCTTATTAGAAACTATTAGTTGAAAATTAATAATTTTATTATTAATTAATTATTTGTTTATAATTAATTAATAGTAATTTCTAATAAATTATTGCAGATTATACTGTTTTTGCAAAAGTCTATTGTTACTACAGTATTTTACGACCAAAGTTAATGGACATACCTACCTACGTTGAGGGTGCTAAAATGGAAGAATGACAGAAGTTATTTGAATTCAATCGTGATAGTAATAATTGCAGATTAATTATGTGAGACCTCTTTTGTTAATTTAAACAGTGTTCTAATAGCTTCAGTTCAATTAGTGCTTGTGTTTTCCTGTGTAATCCTTAACACTAAATATCTGAAAGTTACAAGATCAAGCAAACCATATAATTATCATTATCAGTTTAAGAATTACTCGTCGAGTCAGTGCAAGTTTCATATCTAACGTATCAACGCCTAATCCAGTATCGCAAATTACACTTGGACATTTGATTGAAGAATTACGCACCAGTAGCTGACGACAAATTGAAAAACTTGAACCACAAAGTTGTTTTCTGCCACGAGTGAAACAAAACGGAAAAGGAGAGAAAATTGTGAATTGGGGGTTATTTAATTTGCAGTGCTGCCTCTATCGCTTTAATCTGTCCGTCAGAATGGTATGTCTACTCGACTATTTAATGCTCGTATGACTTTTGCCATACTACTTCTTATAACGATTATAAACGTAACTAGTGTAACAGCGCGTTAATGACGGCCGTATAAATTTATTGTGCATCTTTCGTCTGTGGCCAGTTTTTGAAAACCAATTATTTTCTGAAAAAGCCCCTTTTACTTTGACATACCACCTGTCCCAAAATATAATAATGGCTTCAATCTACCGTTTTTGTTAGTAACTTAAACTCGGTCTCTGATCAGAACTGGATTAAAGGACTGGACTCTTATGCACGTTGTAAATTCGTTTTCAACCTTTAAATGTCCCGGGTATACGTGTTCAAACTTGATTTTGTGTCCAAATTAAAACTCATGATCCAAATGGGATTATTTTACATGCAAAACTGCGAGTCCTAAAAATGTTAAGTGCGTTGTTGCCTACAAAATGAAATTCGGTTTAATAATAAACATTTTGATTGTTTCTAATTTGGTCATGCTCAAATAGAACCTTTTTGTCCCTCACCTTGCCTTATGTTATGTTTGCTTAAAATAGGGTGATTAGATTTTCTCTTTCAGTGTAGGTATTTATATGTAGTAGGGGAAATGCTCCTAAGTGTATCAGGGTGCCCAAATGTGACCGCTCCAATGATTTTGGAGAAATTGAATAAATCGAAGTTTGCTTGGTTTGGTAGAATACACATCGAACTATTTGTAGAAAGAATTTTGATTCTTTGTAGTAGTTCTGTGAAAACATAGGATAGGTCACATCTAGGGCACCTTGTTACACATAGGCGTAATCTACCTAAAAGCATTGTCGTCGATAATTATTTACTCTGCAATCAAGTCAAACACTCTTTTATCTACAGTTTCTAGATAGCGCATTGCATATAACGATAGCATAATCAACTTGGATAGTAATGTAGCATATGATAATAATGCGATGAGGAGACAAAATGAAGTGCTGGATGACAGACTGGCCTGTTTTCCTGTTTTACATTCATCAAGTAAATATTTGTTGAAGTTTAAGTACAATAATTCCGCGAATTATTGGAACTGGAATGGATTGGATTAATTTCCTTTTCCTTCCTCGTGACTCACTTTTTGGCATGCCACGGCATGGTTCTAATAAAACGGTGAGGAATTGTTTAAGTCCTACATTCAGAACGATCCACATGAGTTATTTGTCTTCGTTATGTTATCTTAAACTTACTTGAAACTTCTTTAACTCTGAAAGATAAAATTTGAGAGATTCGTGGAAAATTGAGACTACTGGTATGTACGTACAGGGAGTAGATATATTCTTTGATATTATGTTATGGGCATTATTTTACCCTTGTCTTGTCTTAGATAATTTCTCTGCAACGATGGTTCATTCCATGGACTTTTTTATTTATTGAAATGAATTTAAGGCTGTTTAAAGCCTCATATACGATTGTATTAGTTTTCCAATTTTTATTTTTCAGTCACTTTATTCGGAGAACTGGGGAACACCTAATGACCATTCACTTTTCATTTTCAATTTTAAGTTTGGAAGCCTTTGAAGCACTTCATTTTTTGTTTTGATTATTTTCCTCGTGTGTCCACAGTTTTCATGGGAAACTGAAGTGAAGTTGGAAAATTGAAGTGAATACCTAGGCATCAGGTATTCCCCTATCGTTGTTTTATGAACAACAATAGGGGAATATCTTGTGAAAACTAGCATATTACATTATTGAAGTGAGGAAAAATAACTGCAAATGATGTAAACTTAATATTATTTGGTACCGCATTTAATACATTGTTACTGGAAATTATGGATTTCATTATATGTTTGATGATACTTCCAGCAGCGCGTTTCAAGTTTAGTACTATAGCCAGTAATTTTTTGGATTTAATTTAGATCCTTGTCGACCAGCCCGGTGACAACCTTCATTTGAATCCGAAAAGGAATTATAGAAGGGCTGACCAATCCTATGACGGAACTGACCCAGCAGACTCATCTGACAATGACGTGTACAATGAAGCCGATCTCAATTTAGTGGATGAAATGAATAATGAGAGGGATTTCTTCTCGTTGCCATCTCTGGGCTTAAATTATTTAAACAACTTAAATCTAAATTTAAACCTGAATATAAATTTGAAAAACACCTCCCTTTGGAAAATCTATGAAAATAGTTTTACCAGGCCTGGTTTTAATCCAAAAAATGATGGCACAACCCTTGACTTGGATGTCATTTCACAACAAGTCGATACGAAGACATGGTTTGAGTGGTTGGAATTTAAACCTGAGCATTTCCTCAGTGCTCAAACCCTAGAAGCTTTGCGAATTACAAATCCAAAAAATGTGGAAACTGTCTTCGATGACTCCTTGAGTGCTACACAAACGAAAGTTAGTGAAACTAGTCAGGACTACGCGGATTCCAAAGCGGATCTGGATACGGAAGAATTTTGGTCGTCATTTACATCCACTGCAAATGATAATATGGATGGGCAAGGTGTTGGTGCTGTTGCTGCTGCCAAACCACCACTTAATCCATACTATCATCGTCTCAATTTGACATTGTATGACAAAATCAAGGTAAGCACATGTTACGTGTTTTGTTATTATTATGCTCATATTGTAATGATTATTAAGTTGCAACATGAAGAAATAAGTCAGCTCCCTAGTCAGTTCTGATGTATGTACTGTGCACATATTCATACGATAAGCAAACTACAAGATCTGTATGTTCGACTGACTACAATATTATTCGTAAATGATTGCATATTACATATCGTGGTTTAAGAAGCAAAGTGGGGCATAGGTGGGCGCTTTTCCATTATTCAGAACTGGATATGCCCCACTTTGCTTCTT
>JAAXYX010001027.1:0-27372 GCA_036851915.1 Ptenothrix huangshanensis
CTACCAACTACAGTGCGGGTGGAGGAGTGAGTCGAATGAAACAGGCAGATGTGTACCCGGTATAATTTTCTTGTGCATCCCCAAAAAGCAAAGTAGGTATGCACACGTATAATCATTTTATGTCAGTAGTTGTCCTTGTATCAAATGTGTACATATTCCTGAACAGTTACAGGCTTATGCCTATATATAGGGTATATACATCTAAATAGCATGACATGGTAGAGACTTTGGGAGTTGTAGTTGTTGAATTGGAAGAGTAAGAGGGGGAAGTATTCAGTAGTGGTGGTGGTGGTATGGTGGTGGAAGTGGTGGAAAAGTTAGTAGTTTCGTAGTTGGGTCGTAGTCGTAGGTAGATGTGGATGATTCATCCATGACGGATCGATGAGACCCGCTTGAATTTGCTGCATGAGCACAAGACTAGAAAGTAGAAAACCATGGCAAGAACTGACTGGAATATCTCGACTTCTCTAAAACCCTGACGACTAACAGGACCAGAACCAGAGAGACTACGGAGACAACCACCGAAGAATATGCTACAGTTCTTGAG
Source organism: Ptenothrix huangshanensis (assembly GCA_036851915.1). Lineage (NCBI taxonomy): Eukaryota > Metazoa > Arthropoda > Collembola > Symphypleona > Dicyrtomidae > Ptenothrix > Ptenothrix huangshanensis. The sequence continues at coordinate 548 of JAAXYX010001027.1, forward strand.
TAGACGTAGGGGAGGAAAATTGCTTGTCCTGACTTGTAATTTACTTCTGCACTATCTTACGGGTAGTCATCGTCATCTCCGCCAACACCAATACCAACATACAAAGTGAGAAGAGGATTCGTCTTTTTCCAGATCATTTTCAGCCAAACTTCTTCAGTGCTTCAGTGCATTCGACTTTGTTTTTGTAAGGGGTAGTTGTAGTTCCTCTAGTCTAGTCTTCCTATTTCTTCAGTTCAACCCTCGCCTCCAATCCAAACCAACAACGGGATACAGATACAGCCGGAGACAGGGTTGCAGTCTCTTCACGTCTCTTTCCTCAGACTTGGATTTGGATTTCCTTTGAATCCAAAATCCAAACTTTCCGGAGGCATTCTATCTTTCTGTCTTGCTCCAACTTGAACTCGAGATTTTGGGGTATATTGACTCTGTCCATTCTTCCTACTTTTTATTTTTGACTATTACAGCGAAACTGAAACTACCTATACATACAATACACGTATTAGGGCAAGAAAGACAAGATCAACGAGGTATGTACATAGCTGTATCAATACACAAAATTAGAGCACACACACCTGTACTCCAAAAGAACATTATAATATAGTCCAGATACACGCAAGTAATTACCAGGTAAAAAGACAAGGTAAGTCGGTAATAACAATAAGAGTAAGAATAAGAGTCAAGCCAAAGCAACAAGAGCAAAGATTGAAAGCCGCAGGTGAGTATGAGATGAGACGAGACGCTAAACGAATCGTCTACAAGGCTGTTCATACATACTTAACCTAGGTAGGTAGGTATATGCATATCAATACAAAGTTACACAGGTAGAAAGACAGATAAGACCGAGAGCAAGACCAGACACTTCAATTCTATCTTGTACATACACTCCACAAGGAAGATGAAGGAAGAACTAAAGGACCGAACACAAAGGAACTGTGAGGGTTAAACTTTAATAATACGATTTCGGTTTTTTCTATAAGGATATCGACGTTGTATGGAAATGGAAATTGGTAGGGAAGTGTGTGGTGAGAGGAATACATAACATCTTCAACCTATAAATATATCCGTACGTCGTATTTTAAATGGAGATAACACACAGCTCATCATGCTGGGTAAGAAGAAAAAAAGGAACCGCATAAGTTTAGGTTTCAATACCTGCGTATGTCTGTGTGTACCTTCCCATTTTTTCCTACCCTTCCGAGCCATTATTGAAAAACGGTCTGAAAGTGAAATAAATTTTCGTAATCCGTGCAGGTACCTACCTAGATTTACTAGGTAACGTTTTAAGCAACTCTATAGCCTATGAATATACACATTAGATTTTATAAATCCATTACACTAGTTATGGTAAATAGCTACATACCCGCTACATGTTTTTAGTTGTACAGACGAATGTAAGTAGGCAACAACTATTAATAGTTAAATAATGCATACGTAGGTACTAGTAGTTAAAAGATTTAGTGTAAAGTGCTCGGGTATTCTTCATATAGAGCGCAAAGAAAAAGGCAGAGGCACCAACAAGAACAGTCGTGTGTTCCGTGTTCGGATAAGGCATACATACCTATAAGTGTAGCAAAGGTAGCGTATGTATACCATGGCTACATATGTGTCTGCATGAATCTTGTGTGCCGACTGCTGTTTTGAGTTTTGTTAGTGCTCCTGGGCCGTTTTAGCTTTTTGGATGTAACTGACAAAGCAACCAGGTAAAAGCCAAGGCAATGCCAAAGCCAAAGCCAAAGCCAAGTAGAGACAGAGGCAAAAGCAAAGGTAATACCAACTATAAAAAAGTGTGTATTTACTATTGGTATTAGTGACAGCATATATATTTACTTGGCTGGGATACATGTAGTTACGTGTATGTAAAAGAAACACCTATACTACACAGGTAACATAAGACGTACGTCCACTAACACTCTACCTGTACGGAGCACAACACATTCACTGACTCACTGGATTGCCATTGCCATGGAATACAGTGCCATGCCATGCCATGCCATGCCATTGCCAATTGAGCTCTAGCTCTCTGAATAAAATCATATAAAAGTAGACCAGGTGTGTGTGCATAAGGGATTGAGTACGTGAATCTATGTGTATGCGTACCTGTGCAGTGTGGAGCTGACTGTTGACTGTGAGTATTTTTTGATTACGTATTACGTTATGTTATGTTATGTTGTACAGGTAGGTAGGCGATCGCTGTTGCATGACTGCCTCCCGGCCCTCGGGCGATATTCCCACGGTTTATTGACCAGTCCCTGTGGAAGAGTCTCAAGTCTAACGATAAAGTCGACAAGGAGAGAACCAGAGGAACGACGAAGAGTTGCCAGAGAGTTGCGAGTTATTCAGTGTTCAGTTGAAGTCGACGTTGAAATCGAGTACGTACGGCCAAAGCCAGTTCCCCACTTGCCCCTGTCGCTATTGCATCTGCACCACATCCAAATCCAAATCCAACCAAGATCCACTCAGCAGTTTTAGTTGAACGTAAGGAAATCAAGAGTCGAGACGTTGGCTGGTTCTTCTGTGTTGGCTTTGACTTGACTTTGGCTTAGGCTTTGTCTTCCACTTTGGCTTTGGCGTCGACTTTTTGGTGGCTTGGCTTCCATCCCATTTGTAATGTTGAATGAATAGAGAGAGAGCGATCTCTGACATCTGACCAGTAGAAAAATTTGAAGCAACACAAAAACAACAGCATCAGCAACGTCCACGTCTCGTATGACCAGTGCCAGGAACCAGCAACCAGCAACACTAACATTAACATTAACTAGTGAGCGAGACTAAATTGAAACTGAAACGAAAGCAGTAGTTAACGTGAACGCCTCAGTTTCTTAGTGTGTTATTCTGCCATCCTGTATTATTAATATATAACATAGTGTTAAAATGATAAAGTTGTTATCACATTCGTGAGTTGGTTCTCCGCTTCCCTGGGCACTTGCAGTTGTTGGTTGTTGGATAGCGATGGTGGAGATAATTGGATAATAACTCTTGAAATTCGGTCAACATGTGAGTCAAGGAGAGGATTCAAAATCTCCCAACTGACACGAGAGCCGAAGAAACGAGCGAAGTGGAAGAACAACGTACGGAATAATGTGCGGAAGTTCATCTGGGCGCTTTAAAACAGTGCTCCAGTGCCAGTCCAAAGCATCAACAACGTCAACATTGTCATCATCATCACCATCATCATCATCATTGTCGGTCCGAAGAATTGGTTTTACAACGCAACTGTTGATCTTATTCACATCACTTTGTTGTCTGTGGATCCATACCGGAGTTGCATTCGTCGTAGTGACGAACCATAACCGGCCTGAAGGATGGATTGTGTTCGATGCTCAGATCGAAATCACGAAACAACAACATCAACATCACATGGAGAGTCGAAACGAGTATGCGAACGAGAACAAGAACAAGAACAACCACCCCCATCCCCCACAGCATTCTTTAAATATGGATGTGGATGTGGGACTCGGACGTTCGACAGTCAGAGTTGGAGGAAACGAAAGAGAAAATAGGAATAACGAGAAATTATTAGAGCAAGAAACGACAGCAATTAATTTTTATACGTATAGAATCTCTCATCATAAAACACAACCTTGGGTTCATCGGATCGTTCATTTAGATAAAGAAGGAAAGTTACGACTGAAAAAGTCCAGATCGGCTGAGAGTCGCAATCGAAATATCAACTCATGTGACAATGTTTTCCTAGGTTTTCCAAGTTCCTTTCTCGTTTATATTGATATCATCGCGTATCCCAACCACGTGAGGAATAATAGTAGTCGTAGTATGAGTGAGGATGACGATGAGAAGGAGTCATCCAATTGTGAAGGCGATCGATGTACATACTTTGACTATATTTCCTTCCCATTGACAATCATTACACAGCCATTATCATCTCAGACAAATGTTGAGTGTGATCCGGATCAGGATCGAGTGAATAGAGTTCAAGAGGCTGCTGCTACTAGTGCTTCTTCAAGAGGAGGTAGCAATAACAGTAACAATAATAGCAATCAAAGACCAAGGTCAAGTTCTGGGTCGTCGAATCGCAATGATGAGATTCACGAATCGAATCCCAACCACTATTTATCACGATCTGTGGACGATATTTATGTCTCATTTCCAGTTGATGGTCACTACTGTCATCATGCATCCGAGAAGTTGACCAATATTCATAGTTTTCTACCTGCAAGTGTTCGTTCAGGTTGCCATGTCACAGCTAGTGTGGTTTCCAATGATCATTTCTTCGCTATTGAGGCTTCAACCGGTGATCTTGTTCTTCGGAACGACTGGTGTTTATTTGAAACGGTTCAAACCGTGGAGATCCTGCTTCATTTAAAATGCTCACCGTTGTCGATGGGCACGAGCAGCTCCTCTCCCTCCGCAGGGAGCCGGAACAGAAGTGCAAATAGTCACACAACGGACAGAGCTGTAATGTCTTGGGATCAAATGGTACATTTTATTATTCACCGGATGGGGGGAACCGGTATGGATGGGCAGACAAGTGGAAGTAATTCAATTTTGGAATTTCATCCAATTCATCGGATGCGTAGAGAAATGCGTAATCAATCACCATTCTTTGAGCAAACAATGTACATAGCTTCTGTACCCGAGGAACAACCACCAGGAATCACCGTGACTACAATCAGTGCATCGGATCCTGAGAATTCACCCTTGACTTACACAATGACTTCCCTTCTGGATGCAAGATCCCAACAATTTTTCAGTTTGGACTCCAAGTCTGGAATTATTTCCACGATTGATAAATTGGATAGGGAAAAAATGGATGTTCACTATTTTCGGATTGTGGCTACAGACTCTGGCATTCCTCCCCGGACAGGAACGGCCACGTTGCAGGTAATTCAATTTACTCTCCTTCCGTCATTTTTCTCTTGCTCCTCTTGCTCACACTTTTTATCTTGAAGAGCATTTATTTGGTTTTTTTGCTCAGTCATCTAATAGGTATGTCATATGGTAGGCATAGCATCAGCATGTCATGTTCGTGAGAAATCTCAAAGGCGGTGATTGCATCGGGGTGCATTTTTATTAGTATATATGTGTAGTGCAAGATGATGGTGCAGTGTAGACTTGTAGACGCACACTGAGCATAAGTAATACGTTAACGGACGGAAATTAATATGCTGCCAGTGTTTTTTCTAATGCAATAAAAAACCCTGGTCTGGTCTGGTCTGGTGTGATGTGGTGTGGTTGATGCGGTATCTTGAAAATCTGATTTCAGAAGTCAACCACAAGAACATTAAGTTTAATTTCTATATAGGTAGTGGCTGTGACTGTGACGTTCCCCGCATTGACATTGACATTCCGGTTCCTCAATGCATACTAACTAAAATATCTCGACGAGATTCATGTGCTTCCAAAAAGTTGTCGCTGAGAAAGTAATCGAATCGGAAGGAGACCCCATTAATATTATTGCCGCTGGATAAATTCCACCCTCGTATCCTTCTTCTCATAAAACACACTTTAGCGTGAAGGAGGAATGTGCAATGTGCAGTGCAGTGGAGGGAAATGTCGACATTTATGATTTTTTTATCGTAGGAAATCTGGAAATCCGTACAATACTCCTTCATCTTTGTGTAGATAAATGGTTGAAAAATTTAGTTTCTTTCAATTTGGAAATCTATTCATGTCTATTTGTAAACAGCTAGAGCAACAGCAACCAATGCAAAGCCAAAGCTAAAGGAAAGCCAAAAGCAAAAGAAACGACCTGAAGGAGTTTCCAGATTCAATTTTTATTATCAACGGAAACATTATTCTTTCGCACCCTGCCGGTACTGTGTGCTCTGCTGCGGTGAGCCTGACTATGAGCTGGGTACGTATCTGTGCACAGTCAGTCCACAGACAGTTCGAATGTCTAATGCATCTCGACAGTGGGTTTCCTCCAAAGGTGTTTTAGAAGAGGCTTGGAGATTGTAGGTGTTGGAGATGGATAGCGCGTACCTTAGGTACCTACGTATAAAATATGCACGAGCCGTTGAAAAGAATGTGATGACGAAAGATAAGTTAGTGTCTGGAGGAGCTTGCTGGAAAACATCTTTTATAGTTATATGCATCTCTAGATAGCCTAAGGGGTGCATGGAGACCTGAGACCACAAATGGCTTTCATCGTTATTTTATTCCTTTTTTTCTTCCTTTTCCCCTTTTTCTCCACAAAACAAACCTTGTTCATTTATTTGGTTGTTCAGCGGAAACTTTAATCAGTCCTTCTTTTGCTCTTTTTAGATGCTTTTTATTCTCTAATAAGAATCCCTCGGAGGAGTAAGGTTTTTAGCTTTAATGACTGTGACTTTGCTAAAAATCACGACTTCAGGACTGATGTAATTAGATCCGTAGGTTGGTAGAACGTTGACGATACTAAAGTAGGTGTTTCTTTAGTTCTTCCATGTACATACCATACGTAACTATAGCTAGAAAGCAATAAACAAGATAGCACCTTTTTATATCCCTAGATTGAGTTCAGGTTGTTTTCTGAGATTTGGAAGTGGCGTGAAATTATGGCTGTTATAGAATACTTATGTTTTGGAATTCTCACATTGGCTATTATCGGGACATTTTTTATTTTATGATGTGACAGACTGAGACAAGAGACGAAACAGTTATCGAGTGACTTGTGGATCTAAAACCCACGAGAACAACGGGGGAGTTAAGTCAACTGTTTTTAGTTTTGACACTCGTAAAGATAGTATGAATGTGTGACACGCGTGACATTCTTCCTAATCTGAGGGATTTGAGAGTTTCGTTTTACAGACAAAGTGGTATCAGTAGTTCAGGGGCTCAGGGGTTCCTTTTTAACTTTAAAACACAACTTGTGTTCCATGACTTTATCATCATCATCACTATCACATTATTATTATTATCATAATATAATTATGTATCATGCGTTCACAGCTGCATTGTAAGTACGTACTTATCTCACTGTTTGTATGTTTCTCCACGTAAACATCAAAGTCCTAGTCAAAGTCATAGTCATCGCCAGAATCAGAATCCCGGTCTCATAACTGTGTTTGTCATAAAAAATAATATTAATTCTCCTTTTCTCATGGAGTCACCTCGTGTGCATATTGATCGTGAGATTTTCATTCCTGCACTGCATCTCCTTACATATAAAGCTACTCATTCATTCGTTTAACTGCCTGGGCTTTACCCCGTACGGCATTAAAACCTAGAATCTTAATTTTAGGTGTGAAAAAGAAATTCCGTTTCTGTTTTGTAACATGCAATCGCAATCTAATTTACAGTTTACATTTTATCCTCAGGGAGGTGTGAAGAATAAAAAAAGGAGGAAAGAGTCAACAGGGTACATAATGCAAAAGAGTAGATACACAGTTTACTTAGTTTAATTTTGTACCCTACAGCACAGAATACATTTCCAAATTACTTTTTTTCGATTTTGGGAATTTAAATCTTCCTCAAGGAAATAAGAAAGTTGCACGTAGTCTTTCCCATTGTGTATGAATAGGAACAAGAGCAAGGAGATGCATGTGGTGTGTAGTTATCTACCTAAAGAAAAGACGCGTAGACTGAAAGTACCGGAAATGATTGTTGATTTTATTCTCATGGATTGACATGGGATCGAATGTGATTGGATGTAATTTGTAATTTATGGTTGAGGGTGCTGGGGTAAGAATAGTTTTTGTGTCGTAAATAAAAATGGAAATATGGAATGGACTTTATTCTAGATTAATGTTGCGGATCAAAATGACGAGAGTCCAGTGTTTGAGCAAAGCTCCTACTCAGTTTCCATCCGGGAGGGAATCTCCGTCGGGTCGACGGTTCTGAGTGTCCGAGCCACGGACCAGGACACGGGGAAGAATGGGGATATCTCCTACTCCATACTCAATCCCCATGATATCGATGATGCTTTCCGTATCGAGTCTGACACCGGAGTAATTACAACTAAATTGCCATTAGACCGTGAACAACGGGATGAGTACACGTTGATAGTTCAAGTAAATGATCTGGCACCCGCACAAGTCGATAGGAAATCTGCCACTGCTACGGTTCGTGTTGAAGTCCTGGATGAGAACGATAGCTGGCCACAGTTTACTCAACGATCCTATAATGTGACTGTCCCTGAAAACTCTGATGCTTCCAATTATCCTGTAATTGCACGAGTGAGGTATGGCTCTCGATCTCTCCCATCCGTATTTTATCCTCTTTTACTTTTAGACAAAAAAGGCAAAGATTAGTAACACGACCACGAGACGGCTTTTTCTTTTGTTGTTGAGCTTCGTATTTTTCATAAGTACACATGCTACATATGGGCTTGTGAATTACCGTAATATGATACCATCCCATTAAATAGAGACTTGTATAGGTTCGACTGCTCCTTTACTTCTGCTTATTGCTTACCCGACCATGTATTTACGATTTATGAATCCAACCAGAATGACATGAAATGAAAGCAGCAGAAATGGTACTCCATTTGTCATTTGTTTTAGCAGCACAGCAGCTACCCAACAGCAATACTGCAATTCTATGCTCTGCTATATGATTCATAATAAATGAAACTCATTATTTAGGAGAGATTCATATCTCCTTTCCGACGTTAAAGGTCACTCTGGGTTAATATATATTACAGCATGGAATTATATGCCTACGGTTGCGTTTTAACTTGTTGAAATTTGGAATGAATAATTTTGTATTCGATTGTCGGCGCCGTATTTTTTCTAATGGTGTCATTGTAAAATTGAAAAGTAAATAATAAGAAGGGAAGTAACCGCCGTAATTGTGTACAATGTTGATCAGACCGCAATTTGATACAGAGATATTTATTTAATTTAAAACTAGTTTGGATTCGAATCCCTTTGATTTTTGATACTTTGCTTCTATGTGTAACTGCGATATGATCCGTTGATGGAATCTGAGTCTGAAATTTCTGTTGATTCTATCTGATTGGCAAAGTTTTTGTTCCATTATTTAACTAGGTAGTAGGTAGGTAGATGTAACGATATGGAGTTTAAAGTAGGTAGGTAGGTGGTGCCTACCTACATTCGTTTGTTCGGGTGTTCGTTCGTGATATCTATTGTCTATTGTGAGAGTGGGTAAACAGTAAGCGTATTTGATTTTGAATTACTTTGCTTTTTCCTTTCCTCTCGAATCCAAATAGTGCGACAGATGCTGACGAGGGAGTAAATTCAGCTCTACGGTATTCAATCATTGGGGGAAACAGCCAGAATCATTTTTCAATTGATGGGCTTACTGGAGAAGTGAGCCTTTTGAAATCATTGGACTACGAAGCGGGGAGAAGCTACCGGCTGAATATAAGAGCTATAGGTGCGTAAAGTAGTATTTATCTCTATAGATTTAAGTACCTACCTATCTGTAGTGCACGAGCTCCTTTCTCCAAGTACAAAGTCGTTAATTCACCACGGCTGGTTGTGACAAATTTCCAGACGAGTTTCACAATTAGTAGGTGTATAAATGGGTATTTATAGTAGAGATACATGGTGGAGATAGCAAAGATGATAATATGCTCCTGCCACCATGTAGATTTCGTTGATACTTAATTATATACCTACAAATTTCATTGTCATGCTAGAGTAAATATTAGAAGAGGAAAAAGTTAGTTGGGAACGTCTCGGTTGATTTAAACGTATTTGTGTGCAGACAGCGGAAATCCATCCAGATCCAATAATACGCTTCTTCTCGTAATTGTTGCGGACTTGAACGATAATGTCCCTCACTTCTTCTCGCCTCTATTCCAAGAAACGGTACAGGAGAACGTACCGATTGGTAGTTCCATTCTTAGAATTCAAGCATTCGACCCTGATGATGGACTCAACTCGAAGATCTACTACCGCATTTCATACCGAGAAAACCCAGACTTATTTCCCTTCGAGATGGAATCGGAGTCGGGCTGGATAAAAACAAATAAGGAGTTGGATAGGGAGGTACAAAGTCGGTATGATTTTGACGTGATTGCTGCTGACTCGGGAGAAGTTCCTTTGAGTGCTACGGCTTCCGTTGCCATACTAATTCAAGACATTAACGACAACTCTCCGGTAATGGAGAAAAAGTTATATGAGACGTCTGTATCGGAGCAAGACCCTCCCGGAACTCCTGTTGAGACCGTGAAAGCAACGGATCCTGATGAAAACTCCCGACTAACATACGAGATAGTGGATGGAAATATACGCAATCGGTTTTCAATTTCAACGCAGAACGGCGTGGGTTTGATCACGATAGCGCAACCATTAGATTTTAAATTGGAGAGGAAATTTATTCTGACGGTCAAAGCCGTGGACTCGGGTGGACGATTTGATATGGCAACTGTCAATATCCAAGTGAATGATGCCAATACTCACCCACCAGTCTTTCAGAACACACCATACTCTGTGAAAATCTTTGAGGATGTTCCCATTGACTCGACGGTACTGGTCGTCGCAGCGGTTGATCAGGACTCTGGTCAGAATTCACAGATCGTCTACACTTTTGTTCAGGATGGGGATAACGAGGGACATGAAGCTTTTATGATTGACTCCAACACAGGGGCAATAACTACTTCACAGCTTTTAGATAGGGAAAAGGTTTCAGGGTACATACTAACGGTTAGTGCAAGGGACAAAGGGATTCCGTCCATGTCCGATACGACTGATGTGGAAATTGTTATTATGGATGTCAACGACAATTCGTGAGTTCCTTCTTTTCAACCAAGACATAAATTACCGCATGATCTTCCAATGAAGTTCTATATTTATATTTATTGCTGAAAGTTGTTGCAACTAACCGCAAACTAATGACACGATCTTTTCAAACAGGCCAATTTTTGAGCGAGATTTCTACCAAGCAAAAGTTTCTGAAGATGTTCCCATTGGCACGAGCATTCTACAAGTTCAAGCTGCTGTAAGTTCTTAATTAGCATAGTTGTGAGAAATTCACAAATTGTATTATAGGAAGAAAATCAGCTATACGAAATAAAGGTAGTTTCATATGAGCATACAAATTTGGTAGGATGGGGACTCCGGGAAAAATAGCATAGTCCGGTATAGCTTCTCAACGTTCTCCGACGGCGATGGCACGTTTTCAGTGGATGCCGCGTCTGGAATTATCAGGACTATTAAGGCATTGGATAGAGAAACTGTCTCTAGGTATGATTTGATGGTACTGGCTACTGATCAAGGCTCGCCAGAGTTAACGGGAAGGACCAACGTAACGATCACCATTTTGGAACGTAAGCAAAAAATTAATCGTTTTTGTTTATTGAAGCTAACTGGTTTTATTTAAAATTGCGATGGAGATATAGGGTGTGCTAGTACTATTATGTATCTATATCTAGCATAAAGGCATTAATTTGATGGTATCGTGAGCAATGGACATTTAATGCTTAGAATAATGACAAATGGTTTTGTCTAATCAAAAAAGGTAAATGATAACTCACCAGCATTGGGAATCTGACAAGATAAGGTTATTCATACCTGAAAACTCTCCCATTGGAACTACCGTCGGTTCAATTCAAGCTTATGACCCAGACGAAGGTTCCAATGCTGAAATTTTGTATTCTATTGTTGGAGGAATCGACGCGAATAGTTTTACGTTGAATACACATCAAAAGCCAAGTCCAGGCCATGGGCCTGGGGGCTCTGCTGATATTCTCACTCGCATTGAACTGGATTTCGAGTCACCGCGAAAGAAATATGATATTATCGTTCGAGCCGCTTCACCACCGTTGAGGAATGATGTGCATATCGAGATACATGTGAAGGTAGGTGTTTCTGTTAAAAAAATAACATTCTTGATGAATTAATTAGGTAACAGCATAAAAATTTGTATGGTTTTGTATACTTATGTGAAAATCGCTTGTTTGTCTTAATTAAGCATATATTCATGTGCACTTCCATATTTTTTACGGCTTGTATTCATTTAAGTATATAGGAAGCAGATATTTTTAAAGGAGAATTAGTTATCTGATTAAGACGTGTATTAGACTTCATCAAATTAAGACAGAACAAGACGAGTCTCAGGAAATGAGCGTTTTATTATATTTTTCCTGGAAAATTCGAAAGGTGAAACCGAGAACGTGTAATGTAATGAAACCGTTGATGTTATTTTTCCCAGGACACGAATGATAATGCTCCAAGAATTTTCCCACAGTTCCAAGTGATTCTCAATAACTATAAAGACCATTTTCCGGTGGGACCAATTGGGCGAGTACCAGCTTTCGATGCAGATGTCACAGATCAAGTGAGTTTTGCGGCTCTGCCTTTTAGCCTTTAAAGAAGACACTTGACAAAAGTGTCTTTGTTTAGATTCATTAACACTTGAATTGATGGAAATCGATAATATTTGGAAATGTTGAGTGTTGTCTTTACAATTTTTTGTGCAGCTTCAATACCTAATAAAAAATGGGAATAAAGCAAACCTAGTCTATCTGAATGAGAGTACGGGGCTCATTACTCTCTCACCATATTTGGATACGAATGTGCCATTGATGGCGAAAATGGAAGTACTTGTCTCAGGTAGGCCAGAACACAAAGCATAATCAAGCAAAAAATAAATAATAAAAAAAAGCTCACTATGTTCTCATGCTAATGTAAACAAAAAGAGCAATGCTGAGTGTTGAATACAGAATATATCGCATATGTTTAGAATAGAAATTACTCCATTAAAGTAGCTTCGTGACCGGACAAGTGTATAAGTTACGACTTGTACACATGCAGGAAAATTATTGGAATTTGTCCGTGAGTCCATGTCGTGGTCTTAACTTGACTTGTCTTGTCAGAATAGTCAAGAATTTCGTTAGCCCTAGCCAAAACTTTTAATTATTGGAATGCGTGTTTTACCGATAGCATGGGACGGTGAGTTTAATTTCTCACACACACTCGTACTCACAAACTTATTTGTCTTGCCCTTTCAGATGGCTTGAATGAAGTTTCCTCAGAAATGATTCTTCAAACAAGAATGATTACCGATGACCTCCTTTTCAACTCGGTGACTGTACAGATTGCGGATATGACCACTGAAGCATTCTTATCCCCACTCTACAATCATTTTCATCAAGCATTGGCAGTCATTCTGAATTCGCCGAAAGAAAATATAGTTATTTTTAGTGTTCAGGTAATTGGAAAAATTATTTTTTGCTTCCTTTTATGAGCGCCGAAAATTGTGCTGACATGGAATTATTTGAGACAATATTGCTAGTTTGTTCGCATATATGGTCATGGGATTGAGATGGGGAACTCTGTTTTACTCTAAGATAATAATATTTATACGATCAGTCAAGGGTTTTAGGTGTTACTAATAAAATTTTGTTGCTTGTGTGTCTTGTGGTCATACAGGAGGAAATTGAAGGTACACACGGTGTTTTAAACGTTAGTTTCTCCGCCCGGAAACCCAGCACAGTCCATGAAGAGTACTTCAGTCCAAATTACATCAAAGAGAGGGTTTTCCTAAATCGACTCACGCTCAGTAAACTCTCTACGATGGAGGTATGCGCTATTTTAACGTGTTTCTTTACTAATGTACATACAGAGAATTGGATATACAAACCCGCTTTCTCTTCTACTACTTATCCCTCCACCAGCTCCGAACTTTCCCTTCCCTTCTTTCCCTACCCTGCTCAGTTCTCCCCAAAGATACCCGCATTTCAATTTTACTGTCGGTCGTAAAGAGAACTGTAAAACGGAATTAGGTTCTGGTAGGTATATTTTCTGTTGCTTATTTGTTTCTACGATTCTTTCTAGGTTTTGCCATTTAGCGATGACCTTTGCCTTTTGGAACCTTGCTTGAACTTTGAGGAATGCTTGACAGTCCTTAAATTTCGGAACGTGTCAAATTTTGTTACGACCGAGTCCATGTTATTTCGATCCGTCTATCCTTGGCAAACGTTTGCTTGCCGATGTCCGCATGGATTTACTGGACTTAAAGAACATTATTTATGTGATGCTGAGATCAACCTTTGCTTCTCTTCACCCTGTCGAAACGGTGGAACCTGTTACAGAAAAGAGCGTGGCTACACTTGTGTTTGCCCAGCTGGCTATACAGGACCTCAGTGTGAGATTCAATTAGAGTTGGATACGTGTCAGCCGAATATCTGTAGTCGTGGCAGTTTATGCACACCAAGAGTTCGAGGAGGATTTCTATGCCAGAACTGCACACGGGGAGATTACGTGAATCAATTATGTGAGCTGACGGCTCGAAGCTTCTCCCGTGGCTCCTTTCTCACTTTCCCCGGATTGAAGAATCGCTATAGATTCCACGTGAAACTTCAATTTGCATCTCAACAACGAAATGGACTACTTCTGTACAACGGACGGTTTAATGAACGCTTTGATTTCATCGCTTTGGAGATATTGAATTCCACCGTGCAGTTTAGCTTTAGTCTGGGAGCCAATAATGTGACGCAAGTTAGCACGGGGAAAAGTGTGAGTGATGGACTGTGGCATAGTGTGGAACTGCAGTATTTGAACAAGACAGCTGTACTGAGTGTAGATGATTGTGACGTGATTATTTCATTGGAACACCCGGAGGATTTTCCGAAAGATAAAAGCTGTGCTGGAAAAGGTTCCCAGGTTTTAGAAAAAAGATGCGACTCACTCACCGAATCTTGTCAGAGGTTTTTGGACTTAACGGGCCCCATGTATATTGGAGGTTTACCTGCTCCCACACTGTCTTTCCAGATTGAGACACACGATTTTCTCGGATGTATCAAGGACATATACATAGACAACAAGTTTCTGGATTTGAACAAGTAAGTGGGCGACTAATAGACTCATTCATATGATTTGTCACGTTTTCAGGAAATAACTCTTAGGTACACACCTTAAAGTTGGGAATTTACACCTTTTTAATACTTTCTCTAGTTACGTCATGGAATACGGAACTGCAATGGGGTGTCCAGAGAAAAAGAATTACTGCTCTTCGCAGCCTTGCAAAAATGGTGGCAAGTGTTTGGATGGTTGGGGAACATACCGATGTCAGTGCACAGATGGATATGGAAACAAAGATTGTTCTGAAGGTAATTAATAATTAAACTAATTACATGTATTCGGTGACATGAATATTTCTTATACTTCCGTACTATTATTATTGTCTTGTGGAAAAATTAAAAGTGATTAAATTATTGTTATAGATGCGAGACCAGTTTGGAATTTAAGGGATGAAAACAGCTTCTTAGAATTCTCACCCCAGCTAAGACCAATCCAATTTCCCTGGTATAATTCAGTGTCGTTGAGAAGCTTACATCGTTCCGGCAACCTCATGACTATAAAACTGAGCAATAACGAAACTATTTACCTTACCGTAGAGAATGGATTATTCAATTACGCGTTGGAAGGGAAAGTAATTCCAGTAACACTTCCCAGAATCAATGATGGCTATTGGCATAATATTGAAATTAAATGGATGACAGCCGAGATATGGTTTTCCCTTGACTTTGGTCAACACGAAATAACGATTCCGTGGGAAGCTAAAGTTCAGGGATTATTTGTGAGTCAAGTTGTTGTAGGGGGTCAAGAGGATTCATTTACTGGATGTGTTCAGGTAAACTAAAATAACATTCAAGGAACACATGAGAATCGAATGTATGCATAATTAATTAATGGAATGACTACGGCTAAAAAGGGAAATGTGAACATAACGAAAGCTTTGAAGTTTGACGTTCCCTTGTTCTTTTTTCAGGACGTACGTGTCGGAAGTTCCAAGAATTATCATAGAAAGACGAGTGCGGAAAAATTTGTAAATGAGGGTTGTAGCCTAGCTACAGCATGTGTTGGGGCAGTTTGCCCTCCCCGATCAACTTGTATCGAACAAGCCGGGCGCCATAAATGCCAGTGTGATGCGGGCTACGTTGGAACTCATTGTACTCCCATTTGTGACCTGAAGCCATGTAAAAATAATGGTACATGTATTTTGGATTTGACAACCAGCCGAGGTTACAAGTGCAAGTGTGACGATCGATACTTTCGTGGTAATAACTGCGAAGAAGTAATGGATTTAACATGTCCTTCGACTTGGTGGGGCTGGCCACTATGTGGTCCTTGCTCGTGTCCAGCTGATAAAAACTTCAGCCCTGAGTGTAACAAGAAATCTGGACAGTGTAAATGCAGGGTGAGTTTAGAAACGTTATGCATGCTGGTTCTCCTGGCGCTTTCTGTTATTTTTGGATTATAGATGTTGAGGCAGATTTATTTTACACGCTATATTTTGAACTCTTTCCTTAGGAATATCACTACGAAAAAGAGAACGCTTGCATCGACTGCACGTGCTACAGTGTTGGGTCCGTAAGTAAAAATTGTGATCTCATGACTGGAAAATGTCAATGTCGAACTGGTGTGGTGGGCAATCGGTGTGATACATGTTCAAATCCATTTGCTGAAGTTACATTAAGGGGCTGTGAAGGTAGGGCTTACAAATACTGAATTTTATATGCTACCCAAAACACGCTATATATAGCTATGCGCTTTGAAAAATGGATCTGCCATGTAATTGTTTCTTTGTTCTCCCAGTTGTCTATGATGGATGTCCGAGAGCTTTTCACAGTGACATATGGTGGCCCCGCACTAAGTTTTCCACCGTTGCTGTTCACGACTGTCCATCAAGAGCTATTGGACTTGCTACCAGAGAATGTGCAAATCCCGACGGATGGAAAACTCCGGACCTGTTCAACTGCACTTCCACGTCCTTTATTTCCTTGCTTAACATCGTCTCTCAACTGGATTCGGGGGAACTGACCTTGTCCCCTCTGTTGTCTACTAAATTGGCTGCCGATTTATTTAAGGCTCTAAATGGGTCCAGTCAACTGTACGGAAACGACTTGTGGTTGAGTCTTCGCTTGCTTACGAGTTTAATTAGGCATGAAACAAGGCAAAAGGGTTTAAACTTGAGCCACCGACAAGATAAAAACTTCATCAAGGTGACACGCCGGGTTTTATCAAGCTATAATTAAATCTATGGTTCCTTAGGTATTTTAAGACTTGGGGCGAAGTTTAAATTAAATTATTCAATGCTTCTCTTGCTCCTACAGAACCTCATCATGGCTACTGGTAAAGTAACATCAAAGGAATACGGGAAGGAATGGCAACGTGTCTCGCGCATTCATGGTTCTGGAACTGACAGTTTAATGAGTCAGATGGATAAATACTTAGCTCATTTGGTTCTTAATCAAGAGGATACGTTCACCAAGCCTTTTGAGATCATTACGTCTAATTTAGGTAGTTTAATTATCCGTTACACAGACCATATTGCATGTTACAGAGCTTATTCCCACAGGAAGTCACCTCCTTAGAGTTTGAATTGAGAGTAAATTGCTATTATTTGACTCATTGTTGTAATTACAGTTCTGGGGCTTGATACGATTGAACTGACTTGGGACAATGCAGATAAGAAAAATTATGAAAATTTTGCAATTCGGTCTAGCTATGATTTGTACGAGACAAGCACGGTGATTAAGAGAGCAATAAGATTTCCAAAGTATGATAATATTATAATGGATCCTCGTCGTTATTCAACCAAGACAAAAATGATTATACCTTTGGATATTCTCGGGCTGAGCGATGAAAAAGGTAAAATAATAAAGACAAAATTGCTAGTATGGTGGAAGTAGGAAGCTCCCTGTTTTATGCATTACTGCTTAATAACTACAGAGATAAAAGAGGAAATGTAATGCTTGTTTGCTCGGTCGGTGATGGCTGGGAAATGAGGAATTTGAGACATTTATTTGATTTATGATGTAGTTTTGGTTTGACTTGATTAAATAGATATGGCAGGGAATGCCGTAGTTGGCTATATGGAGTACTATTCCTTATGGGAAGTGTTACCAAAATTGTTTCAAAACGATGTGAATCGAAGATTTAACTCAGAACTTGTGGCCCATCCACCCATCATAACTTTATCCATTCTCGCTTCTCGACTTGGACTTCAAACCGGTCGTCAGTCCAGCCCCATCAGGCTCACATATGAAATCTATGGTAAATACATAGACTCGACAAATCCACAATGTGTGTTATGGGAAGAGCCAAAAGCTTCTACGTATCCACATAGTGGAAGCAGCAGTGGACAAGGAGGGTGGACAACCCGGCCATGTATCACTCAAGTCGAAGAAGCTTACGTGTCCAAGATGGGAAATGTCATGACAGTTAATTGCACTTGCTGGCATTTGTCCACCTACGCTCTCCTAATTGAAAACAATGAAATTAATGATGTGCCTCGACCTGGTCTTCTCGAAGATATTATCACATATGTTGCATTCACACTGGCTCTCCTCCTTATATTCGGAGCTCTGATTGCACTCGGTCTTCTCAAAGGACCCGTCCCAGCTACTATCACCAATACCATACACAAGCACCTTCTCCTTTGCATTTTCTGCGCCCTGGTTCTGTACGTGGTTGGATTGAAACTTCGAATGTTCCTCGTGCAGAATGATATTATGTGCCGCTCCGTAGCTATTGGGCTTCATTTCTTTTGGCTTTCCACCTTTGCATGGTTATTCTCATCGTCACTCCATCTCCGGCGGATGTTCACTGAGGTCAGAGATGTAAATCATGGATCATCTCTTCTGTACTTTGCCCTGGGCTACGCATTCCCTCTTTTATGTGTCGCCCTCAGTTTAGGAGTTCGGGCACATCATTATGGCAACAAGTTTTTGTGAGTTACACATTTATGTTCCCTTTATATAATAAAGATGGGAAATTTCATCTTGGTATACGTTTAGTGATTTAATTATATGGATCTTTTTTGTTAGCTAATTTAAAAGCTATTAAAACGTATGCTATTTTTTATAAAATTTCTATAGCTGCTGGTTGTCGTTGTACGAGGGTATTGTATGGGGTATGGTGGGCCCTATTCTCCTTGCAGTCATTTGCACATTGGTCACATTCCTAATTGCCGTTCGTGCGGCATTCACACTGAAAGACAACGTGGTTGACTCAGGAAACATGAGGTAAAGAAATATACGTATACATACACACGGTAAAAACATGTTGAACGAGTATAAAATCGATTGAAACCAACTCAAGCGGAATGAGATTCAACTAACCTTGTATCTTAGAAACTGTAGAAAACATTATGATCATACTTTATCATGGTTTTGAGTATCAACATACATATGGACCTTCCCTATGATTATGCTAAACTTAAAAGTATGTTGGTTGTTCGTGAATTTGCAGAACTCTTTTATGGATGGATTTAACTTTACTTCCAATTTGTGGCTCCGTCTGGGCTTTGTCTCTTCTTGGAGCCAACGAACGAGGTGCTGTATGGCAGTATGCTATTTCCGCCTCAGTAACTTTCCTCAGTCTGTACATTGCTCTCGGCTACTGTATTCTCAACCAAAGAGTCAAAGAAAGTCTATATTTACGGGCTGGTAGTTTGTTCCGTGCGAGGGATGAAATGCAACCTTCTAATATTTCGGTAATTTAGTGCACATAGTGCACGAGTCTAAAAAGTTGAAGGGTGATGCACATGTATGCAATTCGTTATGGCTTGTAGAAATTATTATATGGATGTATGTCTAACTAAATCTCTACAGCGTTCAGCCCTCGCATATCGCAGTAATCAGGGACTGCGAACTGATGATCTCAGAAGAGAAATGTTCCTTGGTCCTCGCTCTGTGGGCATATCGACAGCATCCACCACATCCAGGTCCACCACAAAGACAAGTAGTAGTCCTTATCGAAGTGATGGTTTTCACACTTATGGAGGAACTCCAAATATTGACGGTGGACGTTTCGCCAAAGGTTTGCTTGCTTTGACTTATTATGTTTCGTTCCTCCTTTCTTCTTTCTTTACTTTGTTCACTCAGATGCGTAAATATTTACTTAAGTGTGACAATTGACTAGATCGTAGTCTTAATCGAGGTGGATAGTAGGGGTAAATAGCTGTCGAGTTTTCCCAAACAAAAATGACTGATAACAATAGCAATCAACAATCAATGGCACGTCAACGTTTTCGACAGACAGGAATAGGATTTTATGTAGTAACAATTATTTACGCTTTGCATTTCACGCTGCACAAGTTTTTATCTTAAACACTTTTTAAATGGCAATTAAAAGGAGTTTGTATTGTGTGCATACTGCCGTTCGTTGTTAGTATTGTATGAGTTATGGATGTGAGTTGGAGTTGAAGAGTATATTTGAACACTGCTCTACGGCCGCTATACAGCTACACGGGGTCACAAAAATCAAGGAGCGTATCTGTGAAAGTCGCCCACACAAGATGGGTCAAGGCCAGGAAACTCAACTTGTCGAATACTATAAAGTGTACAGTAATGCACACATTGGGTTTTGAAGACTTCCACTCAAAAGTGTTTGACTTTGTCTATTCATTTTGTATCTACGACATGACATGCAACTGATCTCACACGTTTACATTGACTCATGTGGAAGGTAGAGTGGAGCTAGGAGTAGATTAGGCATGCTAGAGACATAACACACGTTTGTAGAGAATGATTAGCAGGAATTATTTTAATTGTTCGTGTGGGTTGGAATTAGGCAATGACACGGTAGACTCGGTTCGGAAGACGTATACAAAACGAGGACGGAAACGCTCCAACTCGGATCAGGAGGGAAGTTCCGATGGGGAACATACACTTGAGTTGGCCTCCTCCCATTCTTCTGACGAGGATGAGGCTAGCGGAAATGGACGTCATGCCACACTTGGTGAGTTCTCGTTGCTATTATTTATTACCGTTTGCATTCACATTTTTATCTTTACACCTTCAGATTGCTTTCTCTCTCCACTATATCTAAACTACCTATCGTTGATATGGCTAAAAATTGCAAAACGTGTATTTTATTCATGGTTTGGGATTTCCCTACTCACACCTAACGTGTTTGTTGTAAAAAAAATTATGGCTGAAACCAAAGTAAATTCAAAAAATAGATTAGGTGTACATTCGCATGTTGTATATATGTGGATGTATATAAATGAAATTAATAGCAAATCGGAGTTGCGACAATCTCACATCCTGAGTGCTGATTTCTTCATCATGATTTTTATAAAAGGCAAATTGTTTATGGGAAATTGTAGCTGTAAATGGTTACGGGAATTATCGCTTGATAAAAGGGTTGGTTACTCCATCCCCGACACGGAAACAAGTTTCCGCCTCTCTATCCACACTCAATATGCCATCGGCCAAGTTACCCGCTTTACCGAGACTCTACTCAACTCATTGGACGCCTAATATTTCCACGACTTGTAGTACCTATCGGGATTTCTCAAATAGTAAATCATCATTCATTTATTTCACGTCTCGTCTGTGCTGTGTGTAATTAGAATTTAGCATTTAGCAAACCACGTTGGCCACTACATAGCGATGCATGCATGCATCGTCAGCGCTCATAATTCATTATTTGAATTTGATTTTGTTTTCCCATTTTCTTTTCGCTTTACAAGTTTCGTTTGCCATTATTCGAAAGGGTGCTATACTGTCTACACGTTAGACGATTTCCACTTGATGTTTAGATACATTTTATCATGATCGTGATCTCCATGCAAATATGTAATTTGTTACAGTCGTTTTCTTGGGTGATCTTGAGATAACATAAAATGTAATTAAAGTTAGTTTTAGTGGGCAATTTAATTATTTGCTTGCTTGTTTTAATTTTCTTGGCTATTTTACGCTTGCTGATTTGATGGATATTATCGCTTGCGATGATAGCCTTACTTGAGTAGCANAATGTAATTAAAGTTAGTTTTAGTGGGCAATTTAATTATTTGCTTGCTTGTTTTAATTTTCTTGGCTATTTTACGCTTGCTGATTTGATGGATATTATCGCTTGCGATGATAGCCGTACTTGAGTAGCATTTGTTCTTTTGGTGATTTAGTAATTAGATAAATCCATTAAAAATGGGGAATGAGAATAATCTTATCATTCTCGCCGTCTTCCTTTAGTCTGTCATTTCATTTCCATGGATTGATTTCATGTTTAGATGTAAGGCCTACTATGGGTGGAAGGAGCTCGGGGAATTCAGGTTCAGATAATGAGAATCCCATTATTAATAATATGTCGAGCGCAGTAGCTGCTCCTCAGGAATACGTCGTCTCTCACAAAGTACTTAATTCATCCGAAAATCTTCATTTGGGTCAAGGTCCTGAGCTCAANACATGGGGAATGAGAATAATCTTATCATTCTCGCCGTCTTCCTTTAGTCTGTCATTTCATTTCCATGGATTGATTTCATGTTTAGATGTAAGGCCTACTATGGGTGGAAGGAGCTCGGGGAATTCAGGTTCAGATAATGAGAATCCCATTATTAATAATATGTCGAGCGCAGTAGCTGCTCCTCAGGAATACGTCGTCTCTCACAAAGTACTTAATTCATCCGAAAATCTTCATTTGGGTCAAGGTCCTGAGCTCAAGTATGTGGACAAAATCCCGTACATGTACCAAGGTTAGCACAACATTTAACAAAAGGCAACCTTTCGTTTTTAACTATGCATCAATATTATGTAATCACGGGGAATGAAGTTGTCAATCTACACAGTACGAGGTGTGCACATCTGTGAACACCACTCACGGTGTTCTCACAAGTGGAGATGGACAACGGATGACAAACAATAGCCCATAAAAAATGTGTGGATTATAGCGTGAAAATAATTATTTTGGTTAAAAATAAACCTTTACAGAACCAGTGAATGATCTCAGTGGCAGCATTGGAATGCTACCACCACAAATGAGCCCTCCTAATGGTCACAGTACTCCTCATCCATATCATTTCTCCCTAGGAAGGCCCACAGACTCCCCAATCTCACCTGTTCAAGAGCATCTCGATGAAATTGGCGCTTCAGAACATGAGTAAGGAAATAACTTAATTCTTTTTTTGCAATAAAATTGGAAATTCATGGTAGTTAGTACCTAAATGTACTTGCTTCAGTAATTCAGTCGCAAGGCAAAATCAGCTGATAGCCCTAACTGCAAATTGTTATTTTTAATCGTATGAAAACATGTTATCTCAATTTTCTTGCTGCTTCTGGAATTACGTATCATATCTTATTGAACTTGATAAAATCACAAATAGCTACGAAGTTTACGATGTGTACGGATACAACGAATAAGGTAGACTTATGAAAAAACTAAATTGTTTTGTTTTGTAGAATTGCAGTTGAAGGACATACATATTTTTGTGCATTATTTCATTATTTATGTAATTTGTGTTTGTGATTTGATGATCTGAATAGGATGAGGGAGGAAGTCAGAAGAATCAGAGGTCGAGGTCTGGATAATCCAGCAATGATGTCTGATGGAGATGGTTCTGCCATTCATCCTGGAGAAGCGGAAACTGATATTTACGGAGGCTCTATAACGTCCGGTGTGCTAGTATGACAAAGGAGAATAATTAACCATAGAATTAGCAGAAGATTGTTCACTACTCAAACAGTACAACACACGCAAGTATAGCAATTTTATAATAAGTCGCGATTTCAAAGATTTTGAAGCGTATCACATACCTAAGAACAAAAATACCAGTGATTTCATTTTACATTTTTTATACTGCAGTACTTTTCCAATACAATATTAATATTTATCAGATTGGTGAAATAGTATTTTCATCAGCACAATTTTTATTTAAGAGATTTAATTACAATTTCAATGCATGTGATCAGTATAGCGAGTATTTTAATAATTATTTTATCTACCAGTAATTATTTACTTAAGGAGTAGTATTATACTACGAAGTGTTGAAATGAACCGAATTCTCCTACAATGTACTCATACAGGATACTTATTTTAATATGGATTTATATTAGAATTAGACTTTTAAGTAACTTAATATCGGCTACACACTTTTTACTGATTTATTACACAAATGTATAGGTATTTGTAGCAAAATAATTGATCGTTCAAATACCGATTACTTACTATACATCGATATGCTCACGTCTAATAATTCTATATTTATACTTCCAGCTATGTTAGAACTATATGTAAATACAAAAATGCACAATATGTCATATATTATTGTCAGCCACGCAACGTTTGCACTTGTTAATGTCCTGCGTAGAGATATTATATACCTATCTATTGTATTTAGGTGTATGCAAGTGTGCTTCACATAGCCATTGTTGTTGTAAACATGACAAGTTATTATTTGCAAAGCACTTAATATTATGTTAATACTAATTACAATATAATGTATACACGATATGATATATGGCTGTGTGCGTGTTCGTGTGTGAAAGTTAAAGTTAGGACGAGTTTACTCTGCCTGTGTGTCAGTGTCACATGCGTGTCAGCTACGTTACAATGAACGATTAAGTGTGCAGCTCTGCCTTCGCTGCATGACATGAATCCTGTTCTATTCTGTTATAGATAATTGTTACTAACTGTAGCGGTGTAGCGAACATTGCATACGTAATGAAGATTTCAATAAGTTAATTTTAGTTGACGTGCTAAATCTAATAATTACGTTTTGTCCTCAGCTTTTTCTTTGGCTGCAGCGGATGAGTTGAGAGGTACAATGTCAGGATTAAGAATAGTATAATTACTCATACTAGGTTGTTTGCATAGCAAAGTTTATTATTATAATAATATGTAAAGGATTTTTTAAAGTATTGTAAATGCAAAATAATTTTATTTTTTATCTTGACTGAGAACTGTGACTTAACTGTGACCATGTAAGTTTTATTTATTTTCTCGTACTTAATTGTCATCATTATGGGTAGATAGTTTGATGAATGTGTTACTTAAAAAACATTCCAGGAATAGGATATTTTTCGATTTTACACATGTACATATTACTCCATTGTGAATTGAAATTTATTGAGGCATTTTATAATTGGACATTCACTAAAAATGTACGGTTTTTTACGTATGTTTTGTATACCTGTTTTATTACAGAAGCTTAGTATGTACTCTAGTTAATTTTACAATTTATAAAAAGAAATTCCGTATTAGCGACCGTTTAAGTAGTTGTTATTATCATTATTAATTATTATTAAAATACATAGCATCGTTTTATACCCGCTCTTAATTAATCTTATTTACTGTTCCAGACAAAATACAATATTATCAAATAGTGTAACCAAGCATTACAAAAAAATATGTTTATTACCGGCATTGTGATTCAACTCTAATTATTTACTAATAATTGTGCATTTTACACTAGTATTTATTTTGTAGTGCCTCGATCCCCGCAGCTATGAACAAAAATAGTTATTATTATACGCATATTTTAATAATTTATTTTGAACTCCACCAATGTTACGAGTATGATACTGATATAATTACTTGAATAACCATAAATCATAATTACCTTATACCACTTCCAATTATTCCAATCCAATAAATAGATTAACGAATAAAGCAACTTTATTATATTCATTACAAGATTACAACTATATAAGAGTGCCACATACGACATGTGTAAATAAAAAGTGTAACTTATCATCAACGAAACGTAAATATAATTATTATATTACCTGTAATTACATAGAAATGTACTGAAACTTGTTACTCAATTATCAGTAGCAATACATAAACTATATATACATACTTTATCCAAGTCGAAAAAAAGCATTATTTACTTACAATTTTATTGTAAACTATTTGCTTCAATGTGTCTTTAAAAAAATAAAAACAAAAACAATCCAATCCAATTAAAAACAAAGTTATCTTCAGACGCATTTTTCGGTAATGGTTCTTTCCCTGTGTAAGTAATCACTTGTGGATAATGCCTTTGCATACTGTTTACCATATTATGATTATGATTGTCAATATTATCATCATCATCATTATCATATCATTTTTCTCAATAGAACAGAAAAGCAGCTACAACTGCAACTACAGATACAGTAGCAGTAGCATTCAAGCTACAATCTATTGTGCATAATAGCTATAAGAAATCAGCCATCCAGCCATAATATTGGTCTTGACTACTACATAGGTATAGACTGTGGTATGGTATGGGTAGTGCATGCTTGAGACGTTGAGACTGATAGGCACGCATGTAGTTGTCGTATGTCGTTGTCTGTCAAGTGTGTACAGGCAGCACAGGCAAAGTAATTGGGAATTCACAAGAAACATGACTGCTTATTAATTACCATCTGTAAAGACACAAAAGAAACCAAAAGCAAACGGAGGTCGTATTACGTACGAATCAACCTTCTGCTTTTATACGTGAGCTTTATTACCATCATCGCGATTCTCGATCTCTTCTAAACTCCATACAAACACACACACACACACACAGTTCACAATTCGTTGTGTTGTGCATCGTTGTATGTAAAGACGTTGTTGTAGACAGACCAAACTTTAACAATAAACACACTTAAGTGCTGTTCCTTTGCCTGTTACATTGCAGATTACAGTCTGTACATCCGTTTGGTAAATAAATACTCTTAGCATTCAAACACATGAAGGTTGAATATACACACGATTGCTATTTGCTATTTTCCTCTGTGTCCTGTATGACTGTATTGTGTTACAGTTGGCAATTGACTTGACTCCATGCAATCAAATCATAATCATAATTCTTAACTTATGGATCCGTAAAAATGACTCGAATTTTCAAAAAGAACGGCATGACTAGCATGTACGACTGCGAAAGTGAATACTATTAAGTAATTATATCCTAGAGAGGGAGAGAGGGAGAGAGAGAAGACAGAGAGGGAGAGGAAAGGAGTATTTAGTCGTCTGCCAACTGCCTTTACAAAAATTTCTAGCATGACATTCCTGATTGTAGAGGTAGTCCACAGTTTGCAGGGCCACTAATAATAACAAGTTGGAAGTTTGTAGCAGGATTTACGTGCGACGGATTAATTATCACCTGATCTTATTTCTTCGTCATTCGTGCCAATCTGCCATGCTACAAAATATTTACTACAGTTGTGGATACTTGAATAGGTAATTATTATTGTATTATATAAGGAGCAATGCATAAGTCCTCTC
>JAAXYX010001028.1:0-27352 GCA_036851915.1 Ptenothrix huangshanensis
TGGGTCATTTATATGGGTTTGGAATTTTTAGACCTGGACTCAAAACAAAAATCCACTGTGCGCTATTAATCAGTGGATTAGAAGGCTACCAAATTATAAAATCATAATTGACCATTGATTTGCTTGGATTTCATTGCTGGCGACGTGATTTTCAAATGTTTAAAAAATTAAGCAAAATGCGGAAAATCCCACGTAAACACCGGAAAGTCATATGAAGCATTCTTGGCGACACGTGTAAAGTTCAAAAAATCGAATGATCGAGCAAAAGTGAGTACATATGCGGATGATTGTTTAAGCCATTTTGCATCTATTACGAAGCTTTTTTGAAAAAAATATTTGGGTTCGTTTCGGAGGAAGTCTGACGTGCTCTTCCCTCTATAGTTTAATTTTAATTTTTTATGTTCGACTTTAAATAACGTTAGTTTACAGGTTTGACGTGGTGGACCATGTACTGGTAGAGCCTGCAAATATATCGTACATAATTTATTGTATTATTATAATAAATACGGGTCTTAACTGTGGCCGGCTACATGCCTCTATAATTTTGCTAAAAATTTAGATTCCCTAATTGTACTGAAATACAAAGCATCGTAAAACCTCTAATTATAGCCATTGTAAATATTTACTTTTACCCGACGGACGTAATTCCTAACGCTAAAGCATATGATTTGTTAAAATTATAGGAAAGCTGTAATTGGAGGTTTTTAGGGAAAAAACTATTCTGATGGGAAGTAGGGATAAAACAAAAAGCATAGAATCCAAACAATTCTGAACTCACACGTAGATAAATTCAATTTTAGCTGTGATTGTTTAGTGTGATCGTTTTACAAGCAATAATGTTTGTTATGCGATGCATTACAATTACAAACGTCGTATGCACATGCTTTTATTCTTTACTTTGGAGTCTTTATGTTCGTGAGTACGAGTAATTTATCCTTACGTATGTACCTACTCAAGAGTTCTCGTATTATTAACCATTGCGCACGGCGCACTACCTAGGAGCTATATATTACACTAGCATTATCAGCCATTAAAGTTATTAAAGTTTACCACTTTCGTTACGAAGTGAAAAGTAATCTGGCAAAAGGGACTAAGTCCATTTTTGGGTAAAATGAGATTAATAGTGAAATCGAACCCTATAAAGTACAGTGTAGAGGTAGCTTCAGCCAAAATATTAACGGTGGAGACTCATTGCAACTACAAATATGTTTTTTAAATTCATCAAAAAGACAGTTATCGTTAAAAAGAGTGAAGCCCATTGACTGTTTTTTTGGCTCTGCTTTAAAATTGTCCTACAACTTTAAAAGCACCTAAATTTCTTAAAAATATGTACCCTAATTTCTGTGCCATATAGACCTTAATAGAATTTTTCTAGTTTAAAAATTTCCATTTATTGTTTATTGCATGAAAAATCTTTGAAGGGATTTAAAAGCTATAAGCTAAGGATGCTCAAAATCATTTGTTTATTGACACGTTTGATTTGTCTTTTTGAAAAACGCTTCCTTTACGGAAAAAATTCTTAATTTTCAGAAATGTATCTACTTGCAGAACATTTGAAGAATACTTCTGAAAAGTACCTATTTGGACAACATTTTTACGTTTTGTAAAAAAAGTGCTTATTTGGAGGACATCTTACATTAAGGTTTCCTTAAATAGCCTATGCTTTTCCATGTTAAAGCGTCGATTACGTTACTTTCTAAATTTTTATAACGACGCATTCTCTATAACGTCATGTTGTAACCTGTCCCCAGTTAACTTTACGTGTTATTTGTAAACTTCATAACTAGGAATAGCACAAAATAAATTCCCAAAATTCCGGGAATTTTACCAATTTTTTCTTCACAAAATTCACAGGGAATTTATTTTATTATTTATTTTTGGAGGGAATTTCGGGAATTTTAGGAAAGAAAAAATTGGGAAAATTGGGAAATAACTTGGGAATTTTAAGAATTTATTTTGAGAGATCTTAGGGAATTTTAAGAATTCTCCCGTAGTTTGGACATAAATATAGAGCATAAACTAATATTTGAAATAAAATTAACAATGTTTCATGCAAGAACTAGCAACTACCAATATAGATATCGTACTCTTGTGTAATACAAAAGTCCGTTATACTGGGCGCATTATAAACAAGAGTGAATCATAACACAAAATTGAAAAAGTTAGGAGCTTTTG
The DNA here is from genome assembly GCA_036851915.1 of Ptenothrix huangshanensis. Classification (NCBI taxonomy): domain Eukaryota; kingdom Metazoa; phylum Arthropoda; class Collembola; order Symphypleona; family Dicyrtomidae; genus Ptenothrix; species Ptenothrix huangshanensis. The sequence goes on from JAAXYX010001028.1 coordinate 2,176, forward strand.
AGGGAATTTTGGGAATTATTGAGAATATATTTGGGAATTTTGGAAACTTTCCTGGTTTTTATTAAAAATATGGCGGGAGGGAATTTATTTTTATTACCTGGGAATAAAAAATCAAAATTGGAAATTTTGCTATCCCTATTATTAACGTCAAGCATTTTTTGCTCTAAGGTACCTGGTTCTGTCAGAATTAGTTGCACTTACTCACTTTCTTTTACTGCAGCGAATTGTTTATATTTATAAATAGGGCAACCCAAAAAATCCTTTTTTTCGCTTCGAAAATCCTGTTTTTTAATTTTCAAAATCCTTGTTTATCCTGATTTTTTCGAACAAAAATCCTGATTTATCCTGATTTTAAATAATAGTAATAACATAGAAAAACTTCATATTCAACAAGTTTTGATTTTTGTTTCTTTTTTTCTTGCGTTCAAAAAAAAGTTTCCCAATGACATCGGCTCCGGAACTGCAAGTTTTTGGGTGGTCAGGGAAAAAATTAGATTATATCTAGTGTAAATGATAAAAAAAATCTCATTATATGTAGTGTAAATTTTGAAAAGCTTCAATAATCCCGAAAAATCCTGAAAAATCCTGATTTCGTCAAAAAATCCTGATTTTCCTGATTTTTCCGGACAAAAATTTGGAATTCGAAAATACACGCATATGTATGCATTTTGTACTAGGAACCCACTATTTTATGCAAAATTCCTAAAAATCCTGTTTTTCCTGTTTGGGTTGGCCTAGTTATGAGAAATATCAGAGGATGTTAAAGCTTTGCACCTTCAACGACGATATATACACGTGACAAACAAGAATCCTGAAACAGTAATTAACTAGAGTAATTTTACTACAATTTACTATTAATTGGAGTTAATTACTTCAATATTAACTATTAACGAATTTAACTACAACTTACCTCCTCCGATAAGGCGATTAGGGGCACTTGTAATAGAAGAGGCGTAGCCAGCACTATGGCGCATCCAAGTATAAGGACTACCGTTATTTGCAATATTTGAAAAGGCTTGAATTTCACTATAATTAGAGTAGCCTCCAGTGTCACTCAGAGAGCCATCATTCATAATCTTATTGTACCGTGACATTCTCTCTTTACTAGCATTTGGAGTTCCATAAATTTGCTGCTGTTGTTGTTGGATAGCAGCCAGGATGGCAGCATAATCTGCAGATGAAGTTGCCGATTTAGGCAAACTCTGAGATCCAAGAATTCTTTCCCGTAGACTTTGAGATAATTGGGTTGCTGTTGGTGTGGTCAAGGAGAGAGACTTGTACCCAGGTTGTGATTGAGAAGAAAATGAGCCAGAATTACGAGAACACGTAGACGAAGCGTAATCAACATCACTATTACTGTGATGCTGTAACTGATAATGCTGCTGTTGTTGGCGCTGATAAGAATGATACTGTTGCTGTGGTTGTGCCTGATGATGATGTGGATTATGGCGACTCATCTCATGTAAATCGTTTGTAGTTTGAGTCCCGCCACTAATTTTGACTTTAGTTCGGGTTTTTGGACTTGCGGTCACAGCAGATGTTGCAATACCTTGCCCTGTATACGGACTAGGATGAACTTCAGTTCCTTTAGAATCTAATCGTGAAAGTAGGGAAACTTGAGCTGCTTTATACTCTTCTGCTGTGAGTAACTCTTTTTCTGATCTACCGCCATTTCCACTGCTACAAACTTTTCCATTCGGCGCTGGGCTATATTTGGCAACGGGACTGCTTGTAGGACTACACCCATTAATTGATGAACCATTTGAACGTCGAATGTAGCCAAAACTTGAAGGAGAAGCTTTCGCTGAGTTTGATCGTTTGCCATCAGTGCCTGCATTGGAACTTCCCTTATGTCCGTTTTGATTATTTTGACTATGTCCAGTGGTGCTTCGATGTCTATCTTTATTTTCACGATCTCTTTCTTCTTTGATGAGCCGATCTGTCATCTCTTTTCCAAAATATTCTTCTCTCACACCTAAGATACATATAATCACATTCATGATGAGTTATAATTACGCTGTAGTTGCTGATCATTTTGAAAAATTTAAGCCAGTAATTTAAGAAATTCTACTACGAAATGAAAAAATGGTACAACGAGGACTGAAGCCTTAATTAAGATTTTCATAACTTAACGAATAATATAAATAAATGTACAAACATGAGCACAGAACATAAATAAACTCGTATCATCACCAAACTATACGAAGTCAAAAAAAACTAGCTAATCAGGCGACATGTGAAGTAATAAGTCACCATAATTACCCACCGTTTCCATACAAAAATATCGGTAGGAAATTTAACGTACCACCGGAAGAACATTATCCCCTCAAATACATTAAAGTTTCTCCGGGGTACATGGACTATTACAATTCTTCCAAATCTAAATCAAGTTTTCAATCTAATAATTTCTAAGTAATAAAACGAAAGCATATTTCTTAAATTAAATATTTAAAAGCAGAAATAAATTCTTTAATGGAATGCACACCACAAAACAGTTTGTAAGTGCAAGTAATAAATTACCAAAAATATATATGCATTTTTAAAGTAATATATAAAATCATATTATGGAAAAACATAATTGGCTTTAGTCTGTTAGAGAAATATAAAATCGAGAGAGCCTAAACAGATGAAAACTACGTGCCAGTATATACACACTTGATTCTATATTACTCGTTCCCTGTCTCCTGCAATGACTCACAGGAAACTTTGATATCCCCACACTAAGTAACGGAGCACATCCGTGCGCACCTACCTAAAGTGCAATAAGAAATGATAGGTAAATAATATTTGTAATATTAACTGGGTTCAACCATGTCGGCACGGTGATAACCGCAGGTTCAGTTTTGCTTTTGCAGTTGCAGCAGGAGCAGGGAAATTAAATTTCGTTGTACTTGATTTTGATAATGTTCCGAGCAATATAAGCAACTCATCAAATTAAACGATATGTTCAGCAGCCTGCGTAACTTTTTATATCCATTTGGTACATTCGATTTCAAAATAATAGCACTATACTTTGTGTAATACATTGCTCAGCAATTTAAAACTGCCGTCTCTCCATTAAAACAATAAACTCAGACAAAATTAGTCCAAACAAGAGAAAGAGCTAACAGACAACCAAATTTATCGATAAGTTGAGTTTACATATATGATTGAACAAAGTTCGAAATAAGTTCTATGTCAACATACCCATGATTCCCTTCTTTCTTGAATCTAAATTATTCATGGTTTTGCCGTCTGGTCTCTTGCCGCTCGAACTGGGAAAAAGAGATGACTGAGAAATATGACTTGCCGCCACTCCAGACTGAATCCCATTGCTCATACAATAATGGAGTTGTGTCGAGCCTGCTAAATATCCATGTTTGTCTCTTATAAGGACTTTGCCATTGAGATCTGATTTGAAGTTCTGCTGTTGAAATTGATGTGACTCGTTTCCAGTTGAAACAGGAACGTATCCATTGCAGTCCTTTTTTTCACATGGTGCAGGGGATGCTCTCATCAATTGATTTCTACACACCATTAATATTTTTCAAACGTTGTTTTGGTAAATATATTCATATATATAATTATGTATATACATCGATAAACGAATGCTAATTTTAACAAATATTATACAAACTACGTGACCAGCTTGAGGGGTGATAACCTCAAAATACTTACTTTTGAATGTGATTCCCTTCTCCGTTTGACAGATGAGAATTTCCAGCTTGCTTCCTGGTTGAACTCCCACTGCGTGACCCTACAACTCGATAAATAATACTTTGAGGGTCCACTAATTCTTTCTTTTTTGGAGAGTCCTCTGCAGTGCGCTATATAACAAAGAAAAAAGCATTTTAAAAACCCTGGTATAATTTATTAGCAAGCCGACCAACGACAAGGAAAATAAAATAATTATGTACACCCCTGCATTGCAATTTCGAAACTTCAGTATCGCAACCTAGGATTGTTGATAAGGTAAAAAACTACTAAGGCTGAAGGATATTAATTTATACTCGGATTGCTTTTCTTAAACTGCATTTGATATTTTTGTTTGCTACAAATATGCAATTAATCGTTAGTAATAATGTAAATAAATTGTTTATTTCCGCTTTCAGAGACAAGGAAAAATACTGACCACAAAATAAGGAAACGGTAATTTATCTAGAGACTTACCTGGAGACTTGCATACGGGCTGGAAAGTTCCGAATTCACTGAAGAACTTGTCAAATCAGTAGGAATTTCATTGAGATCCGAAATACCACTGGACAGGGAGCTCGAGTCATCGAAACTATAGGAACCACATTAATTCATCAGTTAATACAGAATAGAAACATTTTCAATCGTTATTAAAATTAGTTAGATAGAGGCGTATTACTCGTTATTATTTTAATTAGTCATACAATAATAATGCAACATAAATATATTTTACGTTGAATTACCGAATTATTAACAATGCTATGTAGTGACAACAATGTGTAATAAGCAGTTATCGAACAGTTAAGTTCTGTTAATGGGAAGTTAATTGTATTTGTAATTGTATCAATGCAGACGAGCAGTTGGTAAGTAGGGTAGGACACCTAACCTAACAAAATTACCTAGGTACCTAGGCTGATTTTAGTGCCCAACAGGATGAAAGATTGCAGCGTGGCCCCTAGTTACTAATAGAGAAATTAATATGTATTATGTGTATAAATGGTTGGAAACTTTTAAGTGGCTACCTTCCTATAATTGCACATAATGCTTGGGAGCGCATAGCTAATACGAAATTTGGGGTGTATTATAATTACAACGCTAGGTTATGGTTGGAATAATATACATTTAGTACAATTACTGGCACAATAAGCCATTTTACCGTAAATTGGAATTGGGACTATCGAATGACTTTCGCCGCCAATACTACATGCCTACTTAGCTCGTAGCTCCCACTGGAAGAACGATTGAGTTTAAGCACAAGTTTTCGGTAATCTTAAACCCTATCAGTATTCCTCAAGGTGTCTTTATAATAATCCACACTAAAACTACGTCCAAGAAATTGGCGTATACTCTAAAACCACAGGCAACAATCGATGCGTTATAGTATATCATATCTTATGTATGCAATGATTTTACCCCACTCCATAGCACTTCATGTTAACACTCGTTAGAATAAAGTCTAGCCAAATGTAACCTTCTGGAACTCATATATAGGTAGCTAGTATATCCATTGTGAAACTATTTACTGTGTACGTACATCGGATCGTGAAATGTTTAAACAGTCAGCAAAGAGAAAGTAAAACCACCACAGCAAGTACGGAAGTACCTAAGTATTATATCACCCACCTACTTTAAAATGAAAGTTAAAGCAGTCTAATACAACGTTGCTTTCTCTGTGCAATTTTCTACAATGATATATTACGTCTGAGCAGTAAATTCTATATGTATGTAAATTCTGCTGACAGTACAAACACCGATAGATGTTCGTTTCTCACGGAACGGAAATACCCACAAAAACACGTGTGAACTCATCAGAATATATATTGAACTTCAAATAGCGAAATAACGAGTCAATACCGATTACATATTTATCAACTTCTCGTGTTTTACGGTAAAGCAAAAACTGAACTGAGGAAAAGTGTGACAACGACAGCCACCTTCATTTACGGATCCTGTGCTGTCTACCCTGATGCCTTAAGTTATTTATACACTTCCATGGAGATATCCACCAGGACTCCTTTCTAACCGACGTAAATAAAAGATCCCTACATATACGATAAGGTTTGCCAATATTTTTCACCATAAATATAACATGAGATGTAGCATAAAACATGTATACAATTATATATATGCATACAACTTATTATCCCCTAGAATAAAATCTCAACTGGATGCTCTAAATAGGAATAACCACTTTCACTCGACGACCTTAAAACTTAACTAGTCAGGCTTTCCAACTTAAAAACAGTATTAAGTATTCCTGGTTCGTCGTTGTTGGATTGGAAGTAAATACACAAAAAGTCATAAATATAAACCACCTACATACACTAAACACTAGAAACAAAGAGGCAATTTATCCAGGCCTTCAATCCCTACCACACACCATTTGCAAATTCTTTCGGCCGTGAAAAGGTAAGGGAATAATAATAAATATATGGCAAAAATTAATTATGTTAAAGCCATCCGAAAATGTTAGATATTACCCATAAACATGACTGCAAGATCGAATCAACATAAATTGGAATAAATTAATTAACCATAGAAGCTTCAGAGCACATTTTGTGACGAACAAACTCACCGTCCTTTCAAAACACGGCCGTACAAACCGTTCACTTTTAATAGATCAGGTCCATTCGCAAGAATATACGATCTAGCAAACGATAAAGAGAAATATAGATTTGATTTTAAATGAACTAAACGTCGTCCTACAAGAATTAGTTGCTTCAGATATTAGTGTAATCATTTATATGAAGAAGTATACCAACCTAACTCAAATAATTAACCGAGTAAATGGAATTCTTACTCCCGAAGTAATTATTTAGTGAGGGAATCCCATGCTAATTGCATGCTCGCATATACCGTGTAATTATACACAAATTTAAACGCGTAAATAATTATATACGGTGTGTACCTTTGTAGATACAGACGTTAACTCTACCTACCTAGGTAGCCTACGTTGTTCCACAACGAAGGGTCTGTGTAAATACATATCTAAGAATGTTTCATCTCTCTTTCTCTAAGGATTAGCAGACCACATTCTTCTGCTGTTAGTTTAAAATACGTATAACGTAGTTGATGGCAGAAACTTACAACACAATATTACAATCTATCTAAATTTTGAATATCCTAACTCGCTGGCATGCGAAACCGGTGAGTGCCAATGGTAGTATAAGGGATTTACAACGGATATACAAACACCTTTGAAACCTAATCATCAATTGTGCGTTATAAAACCATGTAATCGCGCATAATAATGAAGCAGGTATGAAGAAAGAACCACATGCAACCAGCAACAGGAACTCGAGTGAAATAAATCCTTGCCAGCTTGAAAATCAAGATAAAATAATGACGAATAATCTGAACCAGCCAAATCAAGTTACCTACATATAATTGTCGGAACCGGATAACCATAATCGCTGAATTATTATATATGCTCTCTTTGCAAGCAATATATTCGATTATTTACACTTCAAAATGCCAATATCATTCTATTTCTAACCAATAATATATTCGCTTCACAACAGTAAACTAAAATATTTAGAAACTTAGAAATATCAGAGTTTTACTTACCAAAATCACAAAATAAGTTGTCAACTTCAATTTGAAGCAATAAACCAAAAAACGCCGAAAATAAAATACGTATCCTACAGCCGGTTAGAACCGACTGTAGACTTGACGATGAAAACGGAGTTCAAGTTTATAATTATATTCTTTACTAGATCCTATTACTAAACAAAGAACTGTTTTGAACAGAAGATACGCAGTGTTTTTAAAGCTGACGATAAAATAAGTCCTCTCCTGCCATGAGCTTATTACATACTGTACGTTACTGTTTGAATTCTAGAATACATTGGTTCATACAACATGACACGAATCGGGGAGAAAGAGCTTCCTCTACTACTGCATTTCAGACCTGCTCAGACTCTTGGATCGATGAATTAGGGGTCCTAAACTCTCACTCTCTACCCAACCGTATCCGTACGCTTTTCCAATCTGCGCTATATGTTGCAACCACCTTGTTATTATGCTTCTATTACTTGATTCACTCATCTGGTAGGTAGGTATATGTACAATTTCCTACCGCATCCTAAACAACCAGAGCAACCCTATTGTTGTTGCATAAAATGATCGCCCGCACCTTTAAGTCTACTTTAAAAAGTGTTTGCTTCATTTACGTCCCTATGCATACAACTGACATAAAACCGGTACCGTAACTTTTAGCTCCATATCTACGAGTACTACCAAACTATGAAACCAGTAAACCTAGCAGTAAAGGAATGATTCAATAATAATTCTCGAAATGAAATACAAAAATGACTACCTGGATAATTTCCCTGTTTGTTTGCATGTACTCTTTTTTAACCTTTTCCCTTCTCATTCTGAAATTGTGAGTCAGTGCCTTAGTTTGCAATTGTGAATCAACTGAAATGTTTATTGCTCGCGGGGGCTTACAGTTATGTGTCAAAAGCAAATCGTCTCCATCGACGGTAGACTCACGATTGCAAACTTTTTTTCAATTTTAAACTACACTCAAAATTAAATGACAGGGTAAAAACATGTAGAAAATATGTCTGTTTTATTTCATAAATGCGCTGGATGTTAGGTATTTTAGTAAATATTCGAACGTAGAGAAAAGGTTAAGCTTATGCCTACTAAACATTGATGATATGCTTACTTCTAGGTACAACAGTCACTTCTGGAACTGTGCGACACCCTAAAACCAAAACCTTGTCATATGGTTCTCATAAATAGCACAAGCTACCACAATTGCAGCTGAATATAATTATGCAAGCGGTGATGCATGCAACACCGAACATTGGCCAAGGGTTGGAAGTCTCCAAAGCATGCACAGCTCTCATTTACAAATTGAACCCCAGCTGATTTTTCGCGAATGAAACATGATGTACCATCACAACAATGACAGTTTTCCCTCCTATACTGCATCTGATAGCTTTGCTTCAAAGCCCAAACCATGGGAACATTTCATATGAATACTGCTGCAGCTTACCCTTCCTGGCAAAAGTGTGTACGAACAGAGTATCACGATACGGAAGTAGGTAAGCAATAAAGGTTTCGTTCGAAAGTTGCTGCTACGCGTTACTCAATCCCCGCTCCGCATACTATGCTTCCAAATGCTGAAATACTGTCGAGCTCCAGGCCATACGTAATTTTTTAGTATATACGATCCAAAATTTAATTTAGATAGCGGGTTACAAATTCTGGACACGATTTTTACAGAGACGACATTTATTAAATTCGATGCATAGTTTTGCTATCCCAAAGATCCACCGCACAACAAATACTTAACTAAAATATATATAAAGAAGTTGAAAGCATACAAGTTTGAGAAACTTTTGTATTAATAATTTTATTTTAATGACTCCGGCCGTGAATATCGATTCAGTATGTAAATAGCGTGATTTTAAATTCAGCTGAGCAGGATAAAATATATAAAAGAACTTCGAAGAATTTCTAATACGGGGTTACTTATTATTTAGTTCCAGTTGGAAATATTGGCCAAATTTTTTGCGATGCTGCAATATACATACGTTCTTTCGGAGTCAATTTTTCGATCTAAGCTTAATTCCCATGGAGAATAAAAGTAGCTACTTTATCATTCTCTGTATGCGTGCACATTATTTCAAACTGAGAAACAAATCAGGCGAATGGGAAGTACTGATATTTGTTGGAAGCCTCTTCAAAGTTCGGAACTTTCAAATATTGAAGTGTATGGCCATATATATATGTACTTAATTACTTCAGACATATAGCTCGATAGCCTGTATCGTCCTTGAAAGCCCAAAACGACATAAGATATTCTGTTTCTTCAAAGATACATATAACATGCAACTACTATAATGAACAGAAGGTAAAGATGTACTTAAATTCAGTTTCATGAAAGCACGTTACACTAAATGAAAATAGCGACACAATTTGTCCCCATCCCACCTCTATAGGGTGATTTGAACTGAACTTTGTAGCACGGGGCTTAGAATTGGCAATATCCAGAAAAGGCAACAATATAAGCTATTTTCTTGCAGCTGTTCAATTCAACAGTTATTGTTTATGACTAGGCCGAAGAAAAACAATAATTAGTATGAACGCAAGGTCTAATGATAAACAAATTTGACTAGGGACGAATGTGCTTGTTATGCAACAACAAAGTTGTCGACTACTAGATTCTTCTTGGTCCAACCATAGAATCACTACGGAATTCAAATGTACTAAAATCTACGCCTACAAGGATTAAATATATTAAATTAATTGCATACACAGATTTGACTACGCATATACCCTATTAGGATTGGGCATGTATACCTCATTAAAATGCGGTATACAAGTAATCCCTTAATAATAAATCTATACATGTATCAGACGAAGTCAAGGGATGCAACCAAAAACTGTATCGACAATCAAATTCTAGGAGCTACATTTTATCTCAGGGGAAATAAAAACTTTCTACTTTATTCTTCACACACACTAATGACGGGCTACGAATACATTTTACCCAAATGTCTCCAGTTTACAATAGTAAACGCTGTATCTTGCATCAACATCAACGAATCAGTAATTCAAAATTGTGCTGTGCAAGATGCGGAGGAAACATCCCTGGAGCTACTACAGCAAACCTTATTAGCATGACTTCGAGCAAAAATTTCGAACTCCAATGCTCATATTTGATATTCAAAGGAATTCAGTAACAGTGGCTCATAGCAAGGACGATATTTAAATTAAAGTATCTGCTGTTATTTGAGACGAGTATCATAACTTTGAAAATAAGTAAAACGCTATAGAAATTTTACTTCGTGGGGAAGAAACTACTAAATGAGAATTTACTTTTCAATGCTCCTTTCAACTTTCCTTTCTACTGTCGTATCTGCAAGTAAAGAAAAGTAGGTAGATACGAACGTATGCGACACGGGGGTATTTGTAAGTAGTTATCACTATTGCTATAAAATACTGATTTGTCTTGCATAAAACATAGCAATAACCACACAGCAGCAAGTATACGTTTGATTGTAAGGCAAATAAACTTTTGGGTGCAATGCAGCACACAGTGGAGTTTATTACAACAAAAAACGTTTGCCGTCTATGAGCATAAAAACTTCTTTCATGCGGATCTACTTAGACTAGTTTAAATTGGGCACAATATTTTTTCGATAGTTCGGCATATAATTATATATATATCGGACGCTATAGCGTTTAGAGAATAGAGGAATGGAAAAAATCCTTTCCTATCTCATTCAAACTATGAGCCGTAATTAACACGAAACAAACAGCCACTACCCATATTACGTGAAATATGGAGAAATGTTTTTCAGTTTTCGCACTAGATTCCTGGTAACAATGACGAAGTTATTGAAGCCGGTGTAAGAAATACATACTCGTGGAAAATGATGCTGGTTGAATTCTATTGTTTTTTGAATTACAGGAAAAAAGTGAAACAACAGAAATACTTGCAGGTACTATTATACGACTGAATATTAAAGAAACTATTTGGAGGTCTATACCTAAATACAAAGTAGTCGAAAGTACCATGTATAAAAATGAAGCTATGAAGATTATTTACCTATCTTCCGTGATGAAGCCATGTTTGTTACTCATTCCACGAAGTGACTCTTTAGGGCGTAAATTTAATTGAGCTCTTCGATTATAAATGGTAGCACCGCTTTCCGAAAGGTAACCATCATTAGGTCGGTTTCCATTATTTCCAGTAATTAACAAATCCCCATCGGATAAGTAACCTAAAAACATCAATTCAAAATATTTAGACTTACAAATACAAATAAACTGAAAATGTTTACTACGTAAAAAAATTACAGCTACATTCCGCCTATATTCCAACTCTACGATGTTACAAAAATAGAATTCGGACAGACCTAATCCAAAATATCAAACTGAATCAACAACACCCTTTATAAATAATTACTACATTTTCTGTGTCTCACAGATGTTGCTGTTGTTTAGGCGGCATACACTGAGTAATTATATAGATACTATCTACCTATATGATCGGATTTGTTATCTCTCTGCTTCATATAAATTAGGCCATTGCAACGACAAACACAAAGCCTAATCTGAAACAAACTTTCGATCACAATGATCCTACTAAGAAGAAAACCTAATTAACCCTTTTGCTACTTCTTCATTTTTGAAAACCTCATTCGAATAAAATTCGGCTTATAAGGTCCTCGACTTGGACACATTGCCGTAATATATGCTTAAAGGGTTAAATATTAAGTAGATAAGAATGACTGCATTAATTCTTATTACTGAGACGCTATTACTAAATCCCATTAACAACGATGTTTCAAAGGGGAAGATTAGATTATTTCATCTGTCCAGCATTGCCCTCTGTTATTATTTCACACAAGTTTGAACAACATAGATCAGCGATGCATCGTAGGTACAATGTAGGTGCAATGGTTGTCGAGCATCTCTTATGCAGACAACGTTTCTTCCTCACAATGTTTCCCTCATGTTTCCAAAGAGGACCTAGTCATGACTCATGACGCAGTACATTACAAACATCTTACCCATGAAAGAGTAACTAGTTTTTATAATAATTAATTTAGTATCCCTTGTCCCAACGAATAACCGAATCACTAATACTATAATTTCAAATATTGAAAGGATACAATTAATAAAAGAAAAGTATGAATGCTATAGAACTGTTTAATACATACCGATGAATGATCAGGTAGATATTTAAATATTACTTTACTGTGGATTATATGTCGTAATTAGAATTTACAAAATGTGAAAAGTATTAAATTTACGCTATAGAATGGGCTAGGCATAGTAGAATGGGCTGTAAGAATCATTGTTTTTGTTTACTAGGTAGGTAGGATTATCAAAATGCGTCAAGGCTCAGGAAAGCTGTATGCAATCTTGAAAAAGTTAAGGTTGTACAGTTAATCTACCTATGAATCTATACTTAAGAAATGTAGTTGCTATTGGCACCTAATCGAAAACATAAAACAACCGTTTTATATAATATGCAGAGACGTTGCTGAAAAAACATCCGTTTTATTTGGACACTCCTTTCCCCTTGTGTTTATAAGTCACGCACAAAACAGAACACGTGGCAAATTAAATATATGCACCTGACAGAGTCTCTGCTAGAGTTGTAAAATTGCTATTTTCGGCATACTTGGGGAAGCTATAAACATGACAACAAAATTTTTGCATGGACGAAAACTGACATTAGATTTGTTGTCGGAACAAAGAGAAAGTCGCGCAGCGTTATAAGAAATCAGATTATTTTTTCTACAGATTCCGAATGCCTAGATGTTTTACCTGAAGGAATCATAAATACCTACCTAATCGCAAATATATGTAAATGAATATCCTCAGTAACTACCTGGAAAAACGCCATATTATTATTACAAACTAAATCTTACTTATACAAATACGTCGTAAAGCACCAAATAGTAACAAAAAATCAATACTAACCGGCAGCTGACATATTCACGTTATCTATATCGGGATAATCGTAGTCTCCAGCGTTTGAAGAGTAATGACTAGAATTGTATCGCTGAGGGGGAATAGGCTGCTTTCTATTCAAACGCGAAGGGTCACAATAAGGATTGTAGGTATGTCGATTGGTCAAAGCGTTCAAGACCCTTGTGGCATTAGTTCCATCTTCAGCATGAGCTACGAGAAATTCGAAATAAAATTACCTTTTAATGAATCCCTCGACAACTGGAGTGCTTTCGCTTACTGAGAAAGCAATAACATAAAAGTTCAAGAACCGTAACGTAATGCGACATGTAAGCCATCAGAATTTTTTTCCTATAGAATAAGTACCAATAAATGAGTTTTCTAGTAGTTTCATAATACAGCCTTGATAGACACCACAGTGTCGTCTTAAAATGAAACACATCTAGAAAAATGTCGACATTTCAAATTCAGTGCCACTCGAAGCATGGCTTAGTATTCACCGCGATAAATTGTGTTAGGTAATTGAAGGTGTTTACATTGAACAAAAAACCTCTTAACTAGGCAGCAAAATCTGCTTGCTACTTACCCATCCTTGATAGCTGGGTATGATTCCCATTAGGGGATTTCGGGGACAGGAACCCGGTGTTCCCACCCGGAGGACTTTTAATGTAACCATAAGGCGAATTTCGTGTTAAAGGCTCCATTGGCGTCACATTTACTAAAAGTTCGTCTTCCTCACACTCTGTGAGTACAGCAGTGGAAGATTTGACTGAATTGAGATTAAGAGCATCTTCATTTGTACACGAACGAATGGAAGAGTCAGATTTAGGCGTTGAAGAGATGCTACAAACAGATGGACCATTTGAGAGGGATTTATCGGCATTACCATTATCTTGATTGGGCTTGGTAGGCACAGCGTCGTTATTTTCACCCTGAGTTTCACAGTCATGACTTTTATCAGTGGTTGCAAGTTTCCCTTTCAACAAAATCACACTAGTTTCGGAAGAGTTTGAATTGGACTGACTTAGCGAGGAGTCAAAGCTTGACATTGAGGTAATAACATTAGGAGCACTGGTAGATCCACTGGTCACATTAGGCATTGGAGAAACCATGGCCACACTAACGCCGTTGGAAATAATTTCAATCTTACTTGGTGCCTTGGGACTAGCAGTCACACTGCACTCTGTATTGGACACGTCAGTAGAGAAATCGAGTATTACACACTCACTTTGATTCGTAGAAGCACTAGTGACTTGACTTCCACACAACGACTCATTTGACACATTGTTTGAAGAAACGGAGGTAGAACCAGAGGCAATTTTATTATTGCACAGTTTGACTGGATGGTTCCCTTTGCTTTTAGAACTGTTCATACTATCCTTAGTGATTAAATTGACATTTTGAGATGGTAAACAGACCGAGCCATTTTGGATTGGACTTGTTTGCTTATCCTCTTTGGGAACTGTCAATTTGGTGGTCCCTTTGACTGCCGCCGTGGGCTTTGGAATTCCGGTTCCATTTGGAACCCCGACACCGTTCATGGAAGACATTGAAGCGTTTAAATTGTTTGTGCTTGCAATAAGATCAATCTGAGGATTGTTATGTGACAGCTCGTCCCTAGAATTTGAATTTCCATTAACATTGCTTAGAATATTCGTAGAAGCTATCAAGCTATTTCGTGTTGGAATTCCTGTTCCAGAAAACCGATTTCTACTGTCTCGAGACGTGGAATTACTTGCGTTGGCACCGGAAGGTTTTGGTTGTCTAAGAAAACTGTAACTGTTTGGGTTACTATTTGCATTAATCACATGATCAGAACCACTTGAAGATGATACTGTGTCCATTGTTGCTCGTACAGTTCTTAGCTTAGCCTCAGGCTTCACTGAACGCTCTCGTTCACGATCTTTTTCTGATTTCTTGACCAGTGAACTGTATTCAGGTTGATTTTGAGAGACCTGAAAATCTTTTCCCACTATGCTCCCGGAAGCATTCGAAGTGAATTCTGATTTTCCTGTGTGCGTTTTTGGCTGCTGTTGCGATCCTTTACTTGTTGAGGAAAGTTCAGAGACTGATTCTTTACGAGATGTCTTCGGGGAATGATGATTACCTTTCGAATCTTTGCTTGCGATAGCTTTACCGATTTTTTGTCTAAATCCTTTGATTGCCAATCGTGGAGTGGATGAGGAAGTGCCTACATGGTTTTGACTTCTCGTCTGATCTGTAACCGGACTGACGATGGACGACTGTTGAATGACGCTATTTGACTCTCTACTTTTAGTATTTCCTTCCGACAGCCCTCTAACCAAATTTAACAAAATAATATATCAATGTTAACGATCGCTAGTAATAAATTTTGACATTAACCACAAACAAAAATTATTAATGTTAATGTTGTGTTAAAATGAATTTATTAATTAATCAAGCACTGTGCATGTACTATTTTGAACTCGACTTACGCTTTGTTTTCACTACTCAGGCTTACTGATGAGTCAGACCTTTCGGAGCGGGCAGAACTAAAGCCACTAGAGCTGGACGTTCTCTTAGAACCAGTCGAATCTGGGAAAAAATATTACACAATAATTTATACTTGAACAATTGATGACATAATATACCTACATATAGGTACGTTTAATTATGTAAGACATCAGCAACAAGTGCGTTCCCGATAATTCTTTGCCTCTGATTCAGCAAATACATAGGACTTTCTCTATTTAGCAATTTGGCAATCAAAATCATAATTTCAACATCATTAAAATCCTGATTTTTTAAATAATTATCACAGTAATGAATCAGATACTTTTAGAGAATCTTGAAAGCCCAATCTAAACACCTGCAGCGGTACACTGCGTTTATCTATTTTATTTGCAAGATTTAATATTCTTTGTTAAAAGAAAATGGCTGGTACAGTGAAATCTCGTTATAACGACCTCCGTTATAACGTCAATTTCGTTGTAACGACGGCACATGTACTCCCCGTCAGCGAACCTGTCGTTGGCCTCTATAGGGTCTATAACGTCATCTCCCTATTACGACCGAAAAAAGCGGTCCCCTGAGGTGTTGTTATAACGAGATTTCACTGTAATTAAATTACACATGATGCCATGACTTCGTTTTGAAAATTCACTGAAAAAGTCACCGTGCCTTCCCATGTTCCCCCAAACAACAATTTTATTGAAGAAATTATAATTGCGTCATACCTATGTAATAACTTATCTAAAATTTAAGGAAGATGTTTCAAATTTTTGTGCATTAGCGTTCCGAAATGACGTTTCCTAGATACGGTGTGCGCTTCATTATTGCCAGATCATACAATTTTTCCGTTTTATTATCATGACGGCAGTGCAAATCCTGTGTACAGCACCTTAGGGACTGTTCGTAAAATACGTAACGCAGTTGGGGCAGGTGGTGGGTAGAGGTCATCGTTACGGTCCCATTATGAAGGGTCCTGGAAAGGGTCGTTTTTGCGTTACTCTCAGGGGTGGTGGGTCAAATATTTTCATTTTGAGCGTTACGTATTTTACGAACAGCCCCTTACATAAAAGTTAAGTTCCAAACGCTGGCAAATTTGTTTTAATTTGTTTTTTTTCCCGCCATGGTTCCCAAAGCCAATTACGTTGTATAAATTGTGCTCATGGGAGGTGTTTCATCGTAGCTAATTTCGACATTCCTTTTCCATGTGTTTCATATTACCTTTGCCTATAACGTAATACCAACTTCATGGATAGAAAAAAGTCACTATCTATGAACAATTATTAATCACATTAGGTACCAATACTTGGCAGAAAATTACACCCCGATGAATCTAATTCTTAGACTTAATTGTAACTATAAACCGAGAATATGTTTTACAAAGCCGTCCAACTCCATGGGATTTAAAATAATTAAATGGTACGAATGTAGGTATTTGTAGCACACCATAAGTGTGAGAAACTAACATGTGTTGGTTAATCTTAACTTTAGGCAACGGACCTTGGTAATAAACACGGATATAATTGTAATTACAGGCGAAAACAGTAATAGATGTTACAACTGAATTATCAAATGATTTGTTATTATACATTTATACACACCATAATACGATATAGGATAAGAGAATAAGGTACTTACTTTTTAGCTTATCTCCTTTGTCTTTATCTTTGAAGAACTTAAATTTTTCCAACATGGACGTATTCTTTGCGTTAACCACATTGTTAGCGGAAACTATATGAGCTGAATTGGCGGAGTTATTATTCTGAACACGAGTAGATGACTTGGACCCACTATTCCTGAAATCGAATTGTTTTGAAAAATGATTATTTAGTTACGTTAGCAAATGAGCTGGTTTGCTCACTAGCTGCTTGAGTTAAATAGTGCTGCATTCAAGAGTATACTACAATTAGTTTAGGACAACTATTCCAACTTCATGTAATCAGCAAGCCTATGAGACTAGACCTCATAGGCTCCTTTCAAATTCCACTAATCGTTAACTTTCTGGATATTATTACATATATTACCAATTGGTAATACATGTTCAGGACGCACAGTTGAAGTACTACATATAATTAACTATACAAGTTACTTAACAGGGCTACCTACGGAACAATGCCCGGCTGTTAATGTTTTCAGATTTGAGTGTCGGAAATATATGCTATAAAAATTGCAATAATTGTTCTTGTAGCAGGGGTCTTGAAAGTTTGAATGTGCTTATATACCCTTTCACGGTTGCAGGTTTTAGACTATTATTTTGTTTTGCTTTTGAAACACGGTGGTAAAATACACTCTAAAAAGCCACTTGTGGCAAAGTTTTGGGAAAGAGCTGGGATTCATAATGCATTACATGTGAAAGTGGAATGAGGTTTACTTACTTGACATTACTGATGTGTTTCTCATGTAATGATGAACGAGCACTTGTCGGTGCTGATGGAATGGAAGTCCGAGGTGTCGGGATGAAGGACTGCGGTATTCCCGGGACAGCAGATGGGCTTGTTGATCTAGAGCTACTCCCTGATGCCGGCTTCGCATTCCCTGTGACAGTTAAGATAACACATTACAGATATTGCTCTCTCTCATTTATCAACATTCAAATGGTTCTAAATTATGCACAAGGAAAACCGTGAGAGTCTTTTGGTACTAAATGTCGTCGCTCGGAAGAGGCATAATAAAGATGTGCACTTCATTTGCAATTGGACTCGGTCATAATGGAATAAGCTACTCATCCTTGTTTTTAGTTTTTAGGATGAGGAACGGGAACGGGCTAGGCAAAAATGATCGTATTCACACCCTCGTGCCTTAACTGCTGCTATTTCTTATGAGTGAAACAGAGTGCACTGCCGCATTAGATGCATGACACGCTTATTTTTCAAGGGAGGAGTAGACATAAACCCCATGTCACTCAACTTCGGGACGCATCATAGGTATTGTTCAGACCATAAATTTAAGATGAATATAGTGTTGGTACTGAAGGGATCGTTACTTGCTGCAAGTATTTGATTCCTCAACCATTGTGGTATTTCCCTATACTAACATTGCAATTCCATTGTTTGCTGGTATATAGTCCTATCCCTAAGTATGCTCACAATTAATCAATGTAATTATATTGCATTATGATGGATAGATACCTCCGTCAAGAACTTGAAATAAAAGTTGGGCAGACCTTCCTAATGCTGGCTTTAATCAAAGTTTGAGTTTTCGCTACTGCTTAAGCTTCTTGATTAAAAATTCATACTCCACCTGGCCTAAAGCGTTATTACATAACCATTTCAGGAGACATCATACATAAATAAATGGATATACAATTGTAAAAACAATTTCCCATCACTAGGGTAAATTCAAGGGGGAGTTGACAGAATATGTATCAATGTATCAGGGCCTAGTGTCACATAATATAGTCTAAAAATATTTTCTACTAACAGTTTGCAATTTTTACAGAAGTTAATACCGAGGAACCAATGTTCAAAAACCAAATGGCGTCGTTGAAGAAATACAATTGTGGAAATACAATCCTCGTTAGATACGTTTACGTTGATGTAAATCTGTAAGCAAACTATAATGCTTAAAAAGAGGTGTTCAACCAGATGCTACTGAATTGACTTTTGCCTTGAATACAAAATCGAATGACTTTAGTTCACCCGATTACAGTGAAAATTCCAAATAACTAGTATTACCCGTGACTAGAATGTTGACAGCGTTTCGGAAATTTCGATAAGAATAAAATAGCTAGACATGATACTATTGGCACACATGGGGTTATCTACCTTATGAGTAGGTACGCTAAATGTAACAATTTGATGCTTAGCAATTAGATAGTGCTGCATGTGAACTAATATTTAACGCTACTACTAATTAGTCAAAATCATTCCTTACTACTCGTCTTTAGCTACTTCACCCTGTTGCTTTAATACAACAAATATCTATTCAAGATGAGTATGTACGTAGTAGATAACATGTAATATAGGTAAGTTGAAGGTGTAAACTGCAACACCTCTAAGGTAGATAAGCTGTACGTGTGTTATAAAGAAATGTAATTATAATCACAACAACACTTACATTTAAGTTATTTTAAGGCGTGCGCACGATATATCTTCAATCTATTTGTGTATGAAAGTTGCTATGAAATAAAAATAACTGTTCTTTAAGCCTAAGTACTTCCTACGAATAGTGTGTGTACACGAATCATAGCGATAATTTTAATGCCAATTTGGTACAAAGGCACTGATGAATTATTCATAGCCCTTTGTGCCCACCACAGTGGCTGAGGATTTTATGCACATTATATGTCACTTTTTATCTGGTCATTATGACTGTTGAAAACGACGACAAGTTGCAAAGTCGTAAATACTTGCCTACGTACAGCCAGTATGGTGCCGAAAAATTTTGGCGATGTAGTACACGGGTAGAACGACCAAATAAAACTTGTTATATTAGGATTGAGTTTACGTTTTCATGCTTAAGGACCAAAGATGCATGACAAAGTGTAAAAGCAACATACGCATCTATCTATTTGCGTTCAGATATTAAAAAGGTTGTCAGGTAGTCAAGCGTGCACGAAAATGCAGATGTGACCCACCACCTGGATCACAGATTTAATTCGTAAGCACATTTCCTAATATGTACTTACAAAAGGATTTGTTTATGATTCTTTCCCGGTGCTTTTTTATCTCTTGTGGATGTTGTTTCATGAAAGTATTCACATCAAATTATGTCTCATTGCTTTCTGTCTATTCGTATATAGACAATAAGGGAAGAAAACACCTCGGTATCCCATTGAGCAGACCATTAGACTTTCATCTGTATACCACGAATACAGCAAAGAAACATAACATACCTTTACGTTTACACTGCTGCCAAAAAAGAAGAACTTCTATAACTAAATGAGCAGACTATTTGTAATATAATCACGTCCTTTTATGTGGGCAGAAGCTATCTGAATAGATCACCGAGCTACCTTTTGTAATTCTTTTGTATGTTTGAGTGAAGCATGTGATCCATAACTGCTATACTGTAATGGTAGGTAAATTAATTTTGCCTTCTTAAAGGAGTTTTAAGTAGATTGTTCATCAACAATCTGAACTGAGACTTGACTTGCATGCTCGATAACGAACAGGTATTTTCAAGCGTTGTAAGAAAGAATAACCATCTTTAGGTGTGGTAACAGTAATTGTTCATAATATTTATGACGCTCCAAAGTATGTAGTGTGTTAGTGAGTTTTAAAGTGTTCGGTATTGGTTTGACATGGCCCCCAAGACCCTAACCCCAGCCCACAAAGAAATTAAAGAAACAATAAATACAATGCTCACAAGTTTACGCAGAACGCAAAAAATACACTAACAATTTTGATTTCTGCATTTAATCCTGCGTACTTAATTGCTCCTATAGGTTAAAAAAATGTTACTCACGTAACGGATATTATGCTATGCGATAACTCAACATTCTCCTCAAGAAACGCAATACTTCAGATCTACACGTCAGATTCAATAAAAACATGAACTAATTTAAATACTGCAGTATCAAGTCTGCACAGCTTATAATTATTTGGTGGTTTTTATGTAGCAACGTTGTCAATTAGAACCTACCTACTTAAATGTATGCATGACAATTCATGTTAGTTTTGGTTACCCATCTCTGACAAAGACCTAGACTCTATTAATTTCTACAACATTCAGCTAATAACTCAAAACCCACGCATAATGGAACTTCAGGACAAAATGCTTATCGTTGCCATCATCTATGTTAATGAAGTTATTCTAACATCCGACGCTAGACATTTCTTGTCATTCGTTTACCCAGTAGTATAGGAAGGTATC
The DNA here is from genome assembly GCA_036851915.1 of Ptenothrix huangshanensis. Classification (NCBI taxonomy): domain Eukaryota; kingdom Metazoa; phylum Arthropoda; class Collembola; order Symphypleona; family Dicyrtomidae; genus Ptenothrix; species Ptenothrix huangshanensis. The sequence continues at coordinate 23,572 of JAAXYX010001028.1, forward strand.
TACTGCCAGCGTCATACAAGTATGAACGCGCGTAAAAAGTTGCATCCCAACAATACTGTATATACCTATGACACACGTGTATACATTAACTGCTCTCATTTAGTATTTTAATTCAACAAACTATTGACGAATAAATGTTCCGTGGTGATTTAATAGTATGACAATGACACGTATAATTTAGATATTTTGACCAGAAGTGATGCATATATAAATACATATATAATACTCATTTTTTTTATTTCACTATGTGAACTAGTTGTAATTCAATCTTGTTATATCTACCTCGTTTGTCCACCTAAATCAAGATCGAGTATTTAGTAATCTAAACATCGGACCAAAGTGGTATACAACGAGAGGTATAACACTTCAATAGGGTTTACACGCCATATATGGATAATTTCCTCAGGCTGCAAAGGAAAAAAATCAAGTAAAGTTCTTGTCCTTCCCTTTTACTAACCAAATCATTGGAGGATCAACCTGTTCAAATTCAACAGAAAATTGTTGTTTTGTCAGAGCTGAGATAAGCTCTCGAGTTCTATCGTTAAACGAACATATGAAGACGAGGATATAATACGAAGAAGTAAAGTCTCGAGTTGTTACTATCTACTCATACAGGTACACCGTCCCAAATGGGAATCTCTAATTTATAAATAATGAATCTCATACCAATCTTTAACGAGGTTATTATAATCACGAATTTACAATATGTGGTTAGTTATAGGTTATAGTTATATTATAGGTTTACTATATGTGGTTAAATTTCTTGATTTTATGGGTTAGAATGAGTAGAAGATGAGTAAGATAACTATGATAATGAAAACAAATATTTTATCTGAAACTTTAAAATAGCTTAAACTCAGCTCGAATTCTTCTCGAACTCATTCGGACTCTTCTATAACTCAAAAAACCAGGAATGTTCGTAATTATGGATTGTAAATCTGTAACTCATTAAAGATCGGTAGGAGATTCATTTTAAATCAAATTAGAGATTCCCATTTGGGAGAGTGTACTTACTACAACTAAATGTACTACAACTTCCCTAAAACGTATTGGCTCAAGAGAGGCATTTAACAGAAATATAATTTCGCTGTTACTACCAAAAATTAAATTTCACTACTGATTTATGGGTCCACTTCACAAATCACAATCAACTTCACAAGAGTACATGTGCGGTGTGGATATGTTCGATCATTAAATGAATTTACATTTGCGAAACAATGTGTGCATGGGCAAACCGTTATCGTCACTATCCGTAAAAGTACCAGAAATGTATATCGTCATCCAAAACAATGTTTGCAAAAATTGCTTGCATTTATGAACGTGTTTCTTGCTATTCATGCATATTCAAACAAAAAATACTAGTTTGATATTATGAGAAAAAATGACATGAACCCTACAAAAGCAACAGAATGTGGATGCAAATTGGTATGTCCACATCATGTTACAGTCATAGCAGCATGAAACCTCTAAAATATGCTAAAGAATTTCATGAACATTATTTTCTCACACGACACCTCACCACTTGACTTGGATCGTGAAAACTAAGAAATAGAAGTGCAAAGAATATGTTCATTAATACAAGGTCAGTAAGTTGCCTTAAGCTGTATAAGCTCCACAATCCATGCGACCTGAACTGTCAGCAGCAACCAACGTGACCGAAAAAACTGTCCAATTTTCTCAGAGTAAAAACGAATGCAAACAAGATATTTTTTTCTTGTTATATGTATATATATATACGCAGGGGCTTGTGCTTGTGAGTTACTCTCGTAGAGCAGTACGTCGCAGTTTTATAGTTCGATTGGGCGGTAAGAATTGAGAAATAATTAATGTAAAGTGATTTTAATCATCGTTAGAAAGAAAGCAGTTATGTAGGTACTAATCCATATGAACTTGTAAGGAGTTGTGAGATAGAAAAAATGAACCACCAATTCATTGTTAATGGTCTATTAAGCTGGGCAGGACTTGGTTTGTGCGGTTGGTATATGATCTAGAAAAAGTGCATGTTATTTCATTTTGTTAAAAGTATCATACATTCGTATGGCTTTAGGGCTCTACAAATATTGTTATGTACATAGGTACACTCATATGCACAGGTACACATGTATATATCATATTTGACAGCTCTGACACCGCCAACCGTAAAATTGAGAGGATCGCTTATCTTAAGCTGTCTTTTCTTCGACAAATAGTAAAATTCGAATTCCTTTGACAGTTTCCATTGTCAGGGAGTAATTTTGGTGATGTGCTACCAAAATGAAAATGATAGATGACTAAAGCAACTGCAATCTCCAAGGAAAAAATTCGGACAGCAATGATAATACAGTAAAAGAATTACGAAGGGGGAAACTGCACTCGACGAGTGTGGCAACGTAGATGTAGATAGTAATAATCATAATAATAATACTAGTCACTACTTCTTTCGGTAACATTCGTTGTTTTGTTGGTCGCTCAGAGAGAATCCACATTTATCACCACGGTATACAAACACAACCATCAAAAATAATCTCATCCCAAATAAAAGACTGCCCTCCTGCAGCTCTACGGAAAATGAAAACCCTTGTAGTCACTTCTTTTAATAGCGTTCATACATGCAATCCATAAGAGTTCCACAAAAACTTATTCATTTTATTGCACACAAAAAACGAAGCAAAAAGAATCAATACCAATTTAGTTGAAATTGTTAACTTTATCCGACAGAGTTCAAGTAAATTCAGATTCAAAGATGAAGCATGGAAAGAATGGGTAGGGAAACGGATTAACAATAACAACAGTACAAAGTTCATCTTATAATTTAAAGTTGTTCTTTCTTTTGTGCTGTTACAGACACGACACGCACTGCGTTAGGAGAGAGGGTGCACTCAAACTCCAACCCTCAACTATTCCACCACATTGTCCTTACATTTGTGGCGAGAATAAAACCACCAGAAATAAAACTTCGTAGGTTTGAATTAAATTGGTAATTGCAAAGTTAATTTTAAACGGCACTCTTGGTTGACACCCAAATGGTTATAATACCAAACTTTCTACTTTACAAACGAGTTCATTTTCACTCAATTTATACGTAGCCACATTTTGAGCAACTAATAAGTTCCGATCGTTACGGAGAACTGGCAAGTAGTTTATAAGCCGGTTAGTGAATGAATGATTGGAGTGAAAGTAAAGCAGAGTAACTGAATGCAGGAGCTAAAAGAAACAGGCTTATGTGGTTCGTTTCAAAATTGGAACTTGCTGGATGAGCATGACTCACCCTCAGTATATGAACTGGAACTGCTAACTGGGGTACTGAAGTTCCGGATAATATCCACATGAGTGGCTTCGGATTCGACTATTCTGCTTGTCTGGACTCTTATAAAAGCTGAATATAAGTAAATTAGTAGAGAATACATTATACTTGTGAGGCTGTACTCTCTTCGTCGCTTCACAGTGAAAATTCGAATGAGCAAGCCAAGCCCAAAGGTGACGTTTAAATTGCTCGTTTGATGTTGGGCTCTTTAGGCTACTGGCAATAATAATAAGGACGATTATTTGTATGCATGAAATTCAGCATGAACGTGTATATTTTTACGCATAATCGTTCCCACATACATACAGTGTCTAACGTCAACGACGTCGTGGTCCCACAGAGAGTCCTTAGTAATCTGTGAAAATAGTATGGGATCGGAGATGAAATGATGTAACGGGGGCTGAGTGTAGGACTATCCACTCAGAGCACATTAGAAGCGAAAGCGGCAGCCTAAGGGACTACTTTTCCACTAAAATGAACAAGGATAGGTTTGAACAG